>VXBR01010920.1:3481367-3557652 GCA_013400215.1 Cisticola juncidis
TCCATCCCACCCGGGCACGGCATCCATCCCACCTGGGCACGGCATCCATCCCACCCGGGCACGGCATCCATCCCACCTGGGCACGCGTCCATCCCACCTGGGCACGGCATCCATCCCACCTGGGCACGGCATCCCCTGGACACGGCATCCATTCCCTAGGCACAGCATCGATCCCAGCTGGGCACAGCATCCACCTCGCCCCCGGAGCACGGCAAATATCCCACCTGGACACCTTGGTGACCGGGACAGCGCCTTCCCCCAGCTGCTGCCACAGCCCGGCGTGTCCCGGCCTCGCACGGCGCCTGTGGTGCCGTGTCCCCACTGGCGTTCGCTGTGCACTGCCTGGGAGGGTGTGCCCCCCTCAGAGGAGCCTTCTCCAAGGAACGCTTGCCTTACCGCAGCTGAAACTTTTTCCTTTGGTTCTGCAGGTGGTTCAAACTGCTGCCAAGCACGTAGGACGTGTCATGGCTCTGTACGGCCGCTGCTGCTGACAGTGCGGGCTCAAGGAGCACAGGGAGTCACCAGCTTGGGGCAGGATCTCCCCTGCCCGGTCAGGGCCGGGTGGTCCCTCGAGGGGTCAGCACCAAAGCGGCATCAAGGCCACATTCAGCTGTTTCACAGTGTCGGGCATCCCAGCTGTGCCCAGCATCCCAGCAGTGCCCCAGCACCCGTGGGGACAGACACACACACTGTAGAGGTCTGCAGGCACTGCTCTTCCCTGTAGAGGACAGAAACGCCACAGAAAAACAAAATCTCTACAGGTTTCTAAGCTGCACCAAGGAACATTTTTTCCAGACACAAAAGCTGCCCCTGGCCCTCCTTGCTCACCAGAGGCCACCCGAGTAATGCCTCGTTCTTGGATGCAGGAGGATTAGTTAAAAACCCAGAGGAGCTCATGTCATACTTGTACCACCACATCCCACAGGCTGCAAGCCAGGCTCCAAACCATTGTAGATGTGTGATCCCAGGGACACAGGGTATCCTTCCAGTGTCAGTGCTTTAAATAGCAAGGGAAAGCAATACTGAAGGGAATCCTCTTTAAAAACAGGCATGTTTTTTAAAACAGGTGAACAAACCACGACCTTTGGTGGGGCAGCTCTGCCACAGGATCCATCCTGAGGACCAACGCCTTGGGACGCATTGCAGGATCCAGGAGAGGCCGAATCAGAGCCTCAGTGAACATGAACTTTTAGATTGTTTCTGGAAAGACTCCACCAGTATGTCCCTGGGCAGTGATGGCCTAATTAAAGCAATTCAGGTGTTGCAGCTCCGTTTACTGATGCATCACCCACCTCCCTCTGGGACGGGAAGCATTAATTCTGCACCAGCTCTTGGTCAAAATGCCCACTAGAGTGCTTTCCAAACACCATGTCCCTGTCACACCATTGTTTATTCCAGCTGGTGCCTACACTCCTGCATGAGGGCCTTTTCTAAAAGCCTCGTTCTTCCTCAAGTGAACTCTGGAGCAGTTTCACCGATCCTTCCGGTATGGGTAAATCCACCCGCCACCGTTTCCTGAACCAGCTAGGAGCTGGCACAACCCAAGCTGTCAGCAGCAGGGCACACAAAGGAAGTTCAGGATCTGCAATTAGCAGAAGGAGACTAACCCTGGGGCTGGAGCCTGCTTCTCTCTTAGTTTACATGACTTTTATACAAACTAAAACAATTGGGAAAGGAAATCTGCATTTGTTAAGAAATGGGTGGCATGTTATGAGAAGAAACGAATCCCTTAATTTCAAAAAAGGATATGAAAACAAGAGAAGAAGAATGCTGTAGGCTTCAGGCTTTAGTTGTATGAGAGGAAGGTAGAAATGTGCCCATACATGGGGAGGAGCAGCTCTGCTGCAAATGTTTGAAATCCAACTGGTTGATTAGAAAACAACCTGTGAGCCCCTGAGCTCTACCAGCATCCTCCCCAAGCCTTACCCTTCACCAAGGCAGCAAATGGCACTGCGGGGATGAGAGATCTACTGAGCCCTTCTGCTCATGTTGGTTTAGTCTCCAGGTGTATTTTGCACCATGGGCTGTGTCAGGAAATTCAGCTGATTTGCCTTTTTTTGGATGTGCCCCACAACACCTCTGCAGGAAATGCGGTTTTCAGCTGGGCCAGGTGCTGCTGGGGTGGTCAGGCATCAGCCAGAGCCCAGCTCAGGAAATGATTCATTAAACTTGGGTGAGTTCATGTCACAATCTTACTAAGATGAGGTAATTTCTACCTCTAGACTTTCTAATATTTTAATCCAAGCATCATTTTTTTATTTGGTATTTAATCTGTTCTGCATTAGGTAAGGTCCTGCTCCAAGCCGGTCAGAGATCTTTCACTTACATAAATAGTGTGAATTCCTATTTCCAGTATGTACTGTGCTCCAGAATGTGCTTGTAAGAAGATACAGCTTTTTTTTCGATTAATTTTCCTTTTACTGTGCCAAATTGTGGAATTTCTCTTCTCAGAATGAGTTAAGACAATTCTTTCCAAAGACTGCAAGACATTACACAGGTTGATCCCACTTCTCTCAGTCTCCTTCCTTTCAGTGCTCACAGGACAGAAATACTGGAGCCAGGGGAGATCTTGCATTTCAAAAGGGAGTATTGGATGCAATAGGCCCAATTTCACTTTTATTTAGATAGTAAATCTGAAGCATTTTCTGTGACTCCGGGATATTTTGTGTCTTCTAATGGCTTCTAGTTATTGAGCTTTTCTTCCTTTTGCACCATCTCATCCCCTAATGAGGATTATTCTATTTAAGGTCTTTATAACAACATAGCTCCTCTGCATTTGAAAAGAAAAATGTTTGTTTGTTTGTTTTAACTGTAGCATTGCCTTTTTAATTAACTAAACTTGTCCAATTGCTGATCCCATTGAATTATTTGACTTCAAAAGCACCATTTAGCTTTAGGAGCACTATTATTTCTCACTGAAACACAACTAGAAGAGTCATTCAGTTATTTAAATGGTGCTTCCCCAAATATTTTGCAGACTTTGCAAGTCTTGTCTCCAAGATCCTCTTTTTGATTATGCAAGTTTACAAAGCGTACAGGTCATTAAATGCATCTCTTTTTTTATTAATTACGTTTACCTTGTATTTGCTTTTGTAGAGTAAGTTTGCCTAATTAACAAATTCAACGTTCTGTACAGTGCTGTAATTAATAGCATAGTTCGAAAATCTGAATACACTTGTTACTCTTAAAAACTTTGTCAAATCACTTGAAGCAAATGCAGCGCCCCCTCATAGACAGCACCAGACACATCATCTTTGCTTTCCAATAGCTCTCTGAAAAATGTTTAGTGCCTAAGGAACCCAAATACACTATCCAAGTAATCCAAACTGTTTTCTTTGACAATTATTACATTTTAGCATTCAAGGTAACAATAAATGTATTTTTACTTAGAACTTCATCTCATGCAGATGATAAAGCTGGCTGGGACATCACAAGCTCAACTTTATGTCATATAAATATGGCAGAGGGAACGCCCAAGTTAGAGATTTCCAGTTCCCATGGCAGAGTGCACACTTTGGAGCCCGGCCATGGGGGAGCTGCAGTGAGGGCATTGCCTGGGGAGGACACAGTCACCCTGGGGCTCCAGCACCACAGCTGGCCATGGGACACAGGCAAGGGTAGCCAGGGGCAGCAGCAGAGCACTGGCAGTGTGAAACAGACAGCAAAAACCTGGGGGTTGAGGGGACTCAATCACTTGCAGGTTCAGAGGCTACTGAGAAGCAACTTCAATGTACACATAGCGACAGACACACCCTATTTTCTGGGAGCAGCAGCAGCTAAAGGTCTGGCTCTGATTGCTTACCTGGGATCTCCCCAGGCATGGCCACTGTTAAACTAGCAGCAACTTAACAGTAAGGATGTTTCATTAAAATACTGGCAAAGTACAGACCACATTATCTTTAAAGCCCCTTAATTTCCTTTCAGTATTGTGTTTTGGTAATTTGAAAGGGAGATTTATTTCCATCCCTGCTTACTGTACAATCTCTAATGTTATTTAAGTAATCATTTTCATTCTGATTGTGCAGGTGCACAGAGATGTTTATGCAGACATGGGAGTGCAGCTCCGCCAAAGGTGGTTCAGCTGAGGGCACTTCTGCTCACAATCTATTTGCCTCATATCCCCTTCACAGGTATTTTAAAATGGCATCAGGAGAGGCTGGAACCTGAAGCACTGCGGTGTTAATGATTTGTGAAATTGAGGCAGCAGTAAGTAACCCAGTCAAGGGAAATAATTCAGGTTTGGATATGCCATATTGTTCTACCCATCCATGTTGTGCTTGCTGGGGATGATGAAGTCCTAATTTCCAATTTGTTCGGGAAGCTCTTGCTGGGGTTCCCATAGTGACCAGGTGTATTTAATCACCTGTGCTGCTGCCAGAGCAGGTTGTGTTTCTGATTCCTCTTCAGCTCTAATACCCCACCACCTTCCCAAGTACCAGGACAGCTACTTCTCTTCAGGAAGTTCAATTTTGGAGGTGGATGGACTAAATAAAAGCGTGAAATGCATAGGCAGTGACATATTTGGCTATGTTTATGTGATGTCCCTTTTTTCTTTTCACCTCTAGAGGTCTCATCTTTAGAAAGGCAGATATTTGGCCTTACTTTTCCTTCATGTTGACACTGTGCTGGTCCTGCTCACAGCAGCAGTGAAAATAAAGCACCAAAGCCATGGCAGGTCAACAAGTGCAGAAGGAAGATTGCTGCAAAAGCCTTGCATACATTCAAAAGGGGACAACACTTCTGTGAAGGACAAAATATACGATACTGAAAGGGAGAGCAAGTTTTATCCTGCCTCTGTCAGGCAGCCCCTCCATCGTTCCCGCAGGAGGCCGGGTGAGGGAGGGAGGAAGGGTTGTCAGCCTCCCAGCAAACACAGAGCTGATATTTTGGAGATGCCAAGTCCCTCGGGTCAGTCCCACCGAGCCTGTTTTTCCGTAGCCAGGCTCGGGGAAGAAAGGCCGAGTCTGCGGGTGCTGGCAGCGGCCGCGCTGCGGGGCTGCGGCCTCTGGGCTCCGTGCCCGGCNAATCTGGGCCGCACAGGCGGCGAGAAAAGCGTCTGGAGAGAGCAGGAGAGGCGGATGCCATCACCGGCCCCCAGGCGAGGCACTGCAGCGCGGGGATGGGGAGAGGCAGGGGCGCAGCGGGGCAATCCCGGCAGTGCCCGGCGCCCAGCGCGGGCCCGGGTGAGCGGAGCAGCCCTGGCACAGAACGGGATCCCCACAGAGCACTCGGGACTCCGAGCGGAGGGGCAGCAAGGATGCACAGGGGAAAATCCCGAGTCTCAGAGCCTGTAGAGGCCAAGTACACAGGGGTGTGGGGGCAGTGATGACAGGCGAGGCAGAGGAGAGCACAGGGACATGGGGCAGGAGGAGCAGTCGTCACCTCCGCAGGGAATGCTCTCACCGCTGGCACAGCTGCGGGCCAGACACCTCCGTGCAGGAACAGTGATATTTCCCAGGCAGCCTCCAACAGCAAATCTTGCATTAACAATTTAAAGAAGCTCAAATCTAGCTCTTAATGCACCAATTAATCTTGTAAGCAGCAGAAAATGCATGCCAGAAAATCTTTGGGTTGACACATGCCAGATGCTTACACATTTGTTCTCTCCTAGTCCAGAAAATCTTGAAACAAGGCCTATAAAGAACCCTGTCAACCTTGTGCACCTTTGACTGTATTGTCTATAATTACCCCTAATGATTACTAAGTACTTATTTGTCCGTGACAAAAAGAAATATGTACCTCCAGAAATCTGTATAGAGATCCTGATGAACCTTACACCAGTTTTACACTAAGTTAAATCCATGGCATCTGCATAGCTCCTGATCATGACACTTTTCTGAGTTGCACAGATGTGATTCAGTTAATTCAAATTACTTCTGGTTTTTAACAACATAAGCAAGTGACAAATCATATCTGTATAGATAAGCTGTTTTTAGAGTGATCACTGAAGAGACTGAAATTATAAAAATGCATTAAGAATGATAAATGATAAATAATACAGTGGGCAATTTTACATGCACTGGATATTCCCTCAGAATAAGAAAACTTACCAAGAAAAGAGATTTTTGACAGTCTCAAATCAAAACTTTTTTTGCAGAGCATCATTATAGCAAGAAGAAGATTTGGCAATCTGTCATCTAGATTTCACCACTCCAGCTACCCAATTTTATCTGTTAAAATAGGAAGTTACTATAAGCCACACTTCCTATTTCAGTGACACATCCTCTGCAGTTATTCATAGGCTTAAGGAGACTGGTCAGCTGTGTGGCAATCCAGGAGCTGTTTCTCCTTCCCCCACTCCCAAATTCTCCTGGAAGCATCTGTGCACACAAGCATTGTTTAAGAGCTAACCCCAAGTAATTTTCAAATTACGCTGCTGAGCTGTTCATGGCAGAGTGTGCAACAGCACTGGTGTCATTTCTTCAATGCTCTCACTGTCCCCCACAGGCAGTGACTGGTACCAGTAAAACCCTAATGGCTGAGTATGGCCGAGCACATAAAGGTGCAAAGACCCAAGATCCCTGTAGGACAAAGGATATTTGCTATTCTGCAGTGGTCATACATTACAAAATGTGTGAGACAGGAAACAGAGCAGAGCTCAGGGACAAAACTATACTTCAGTTCACCCCAGTCCCAACTAAGAAAAAGACAGACAGGTAAGTGGAAAGGGCCACCCTCTTTGTCCCTAACCTAGGCACTGTACTCATTATTGGGAAGAATTTTAACATGTGTCACTGGGTGGATGTGAACTGATTTTCTGGAAAATATCCATAAAGATTGTAAATAGAGATTTACAAATCATCCAGAAAACCACAAGAATCACTTTCTTGTGTACAGTAACATAGTGGACTTGAGTCCTTTCTAAGTTTTTGAGAACCACAGTGAAGGTAGAGCCCTCATGTAAAGTATAAGGCTGATGCCATCAACATTTCACACAAGATTTTACCAAGCCTTGCCACTCGGAGCTCTATAAATGTAAAAATACTTCAGCCCTAGAAGAGGCAAAAATACATAATAAAGTTAACAAAGCTTCAAAGTCCTTGAAGCTCATCCTTAAATTTCATCATGAACAGTGCCCAGCACAGCAATGCAGCTGCGCTCCCAGGCTTGGCTCAGCACTGTGCTGAGCTTGTTTCTAGCAAAGAGCAAGAGATTGGTTACAGAGCTGGACTGAGGGGTCTCCCAGTGGATCCATCACATGAAATGCCAGTGCCACATGGCCAGAGCAGTTTTTGTACATGTAACATATCTATAAGTAATTATGAGATTAATTATTGTGAGATGGGATTTCCATTTGTCGTTTCAAAAAGAATTGTCTTTTTTAAAAAAATTCAAGAGTTGTGTGCCTCTTTGGCGTCTGACAAAGAAGAATACATCCCCTTGCTGAGGGAAGGGATTTGCCAACTATTGCTACATAATATTACACAGAAAATTGCACTCATAAATCACCCTTGACACTAGAGTTTGAAGGAGAGGGATGTAAGTCAGAGACAACACATAAACAAAAAAGAGAGAGACAATGAATTCTCAGAAATCTCAGGGCTGGATTGCTTTTGAATGAAGACCAGATTTATCTGTTAATTTGAAGTCTGATAATTCTCTGTTCACAATTTCTGCCCTCTTTGAGAGGTACTGCCTTTATGGGGAAAGAGAGGATGACTTTATTGCCTATGCAAAACAAGACCTTCTTGAAAAACAATTGGAAAAACATGGATAGTGCCAGACCTAATCCCACGGTAGGGTAGTAATTTTGTTGGGAATTTTGGTTTTCTCTGCAGTCCCCTAAAGTGAGGGAAAATTAGATGGTATTAACCAGTTTTTAGAGAAATTTTGTAGTTTATTGTATGAAACTCCAAAACATTATCAAAGCATCATCATATTTGGCATTCAATAATCTAAACCATTGAATAATGTATTCCAAATGAAATCTTCCAAAATTCAGTGACATATATATCACTAAGTGAATCACAACTGTGAGACATTTTGATTTAAACCTGACATGCCTGTCAATACTGCTAGCTTACTACTTTATTTTAAATCTCACACACATTAAAATAAAATAACCCTTCAAAGCTCTCAGGGATTAAACATCTCCATGAAATTGTAAAATAATCACTCCATGGAAATGAAATTAATGAAAGACAGAGTAAAACTGATAAATTCCACACCTAATTCAGTGCTCTAAAAATCTTCTCTTGTCTTTGTCCTTACTGCACTCAGACAAGACAGGGCTCCAGGAAAGAGGGGAGCAGCGTGATGAATACTGGAGATAAAAATAACTGGTCATCATCTTTTATATGTAGAACAATCTCAAGTCCAAATTCATGGCAAGATGAAAGTGAAATGGCATAATAGGCACATGTGGAAGCAGATCTGTCCTTAGTTACATGTCATTCTGTCAGCTTTGTTTTGGCAGACCTTTCTAGCAAATGCCATACTAGGGAAAAACCACTGAAATAAATGTTCAAATTAAATTAATAGGAGGAACTGGTGTCATGTGTAGACCACAAATAAGACACTGTGGACAGCACATATTAGGTACAAAATCTTTGAAATAAATTATCCTGCATCATCACACGTTACTGTCTGGTTGCCTTCTTCACATGACAGATGCAACATAGCAAATCAAACAACTACAGAGTGATCTGTAGAATAAATATCAATGCCATGCACTGGGATCTACAAACACCCCTTTCAGCAAGCTGATGCTGCCTTCTGCTCTCTGTAACCTACCCATACATTTCTCTGTTCTCGGTGAGAGAGAATCATAATTGGAACCTGTTGTTTGTGCTCTCTCTGTCCCAATACAATATAGAAAATAAGCTTCTAGGAGATCAAATTGCACCAGCAGTGATCACATATCCAGCAATTACAAATGGGGGCAAGAACAAAGTATTGTGCTGACAAGCTAATTGCTAATGCATCTCCTACATGCCAAAATAACCTCCACTTCTTTCGGCTGTTTGCTCTCCACAGAAGCTACATGCATTTTTGTTACCTTGTGCATCTTGTATCTGGCTTATAGGCTCAGATTCCAGGCAGATTTACTTCAGATTACTTCAAATCCATAAGTTAACAAAAAACATGGTGAAAATTGGAACACTCACACTCATTTCCTTGAGTGGTGTTGGACTGAGATCCATGCAGAGTCACATGCAAGCTTTGTCACATGGAAACATAATGGAGTCCAAAATTCAAGACCCTTCAGATTCAGATTGTTGTCCGTGTGTGTTCTACTCTCAGGAGATGGAAGAGAAGCCACTGCTGACCTCATAAGAGATCTCTGTTCTGTTGTGAGTAGCTACCTCTGGCAGGAAGTAGACCAGTCCTCAGGAAAAGAAACAAACCAAAAATTTAGGCCGAAGGACATCTCCTTGACTAGACAGCACTGCTGCCAGAGTGATAAACAGGGTCTCTCATGGTCTGTGGGATGCTAGCAAAAGACCAGGGTCAGCAAGATAGAGCAGATTGTTTCCCTTAGACTGGCCTTAGACTTCTTCTGTTATTGAAGAAAGCACAGCAGTCCAGCTTATTTTCCTAAATTATTAACTTTGCTGCCTTTTCTGCCCAGCACATCAGATAAAGAAGTTTATTCAGTTAGCTTATTTATTTACATTCCTTAGCCAAAGATTTCACCAAACAAAGCCTGTTTGATGATTTATTCTTTGCTAAAGGGGAAGCTTATTTACAATAATCATCTTATCATAAACGTCTTAAAAGGAGGATTTGAAACTGGAATTCATAATAAGAGAGAAATCTGACTTTTCCAGAGAGGTCATATTTGTTATCCATTTTGCACTGCAGAAGGAAAGAAGCCAGCTGAGCCCAGATGAAGCTGTATGTGGCATAACTGCTTTGAAGTTCTGTTTGTTTTCACTGATTGACCCACGTCCTGTTGGAAGGAATCACCTTCACCTATTTGGAGCCATTCCAAAATATGAGAGGGGAAAGGATATGAAGGGTTCAGATGCTGGGTCCTACGGAGGGCATTCTGCAGCAAAGAAGTTGCACTGGAGGGATCAGCTCCAGTGCAAACAGCAGACAGTCAAGAAGTGCAAAGATGATTTCTGAGGGACACCTTTCCAGTGACCAGCACGTCAGAGTGAGGAGGAGCTGAGAGCACATCACACTCTGCCCATCTTGGCAGCAATCTCCAGCAGTCTCAGGTAGCAGAAGTATCTGCTCAGATGCCAGACTCTGGCTGCTCTCATCTCCCTGATGAGATGTTTAAGATGGACATAAAAGTGTCTTAAATCTGCCTTATGCTACCCCTCCTGACCCCACACAACTACAGTGTTTTGGCAGACACTCAGCCAAAGTCTCAAGGGACAGAAGACCAACTTTCAGGGAGGAGATAGAGCAAACAGGTCCATGTCTCTCATCTGGCACCAGCTCTGTGTTTTGCCCTTCTCTCACTGCTCCCCTGCTCATGCAGAGCATTTCCTAAGGGCAATGGATCCTGAGAGAAAAAATAAATTTTTAACAAGAATTTTGTTCAATTTTTTTTTTTTTTTTTAAATAAAGGGTGACTGAAAGATGTAAGCCAGTGCACATCTCTCTCAGACGGTTTGAAGAGAAGGTTTAAACACACACTGGACTGCCCTGACTCCCATTTTTTTATTTTGGGAACATGTCTGTACTCATTAGCTCTTGATAATACACTCATTATTTTAACTATTCATAGCAGAGCATAGCATGAGAGACTAAACTCTTCCCTGAATTAATCTGGCTTTCAGCTGCCCTCCATGATCCATGGGAGGACTGTACTTCTGTCCCTGCTGTGAGGTCAGGAATACAAGATCAGAGTACCATACAATCAGCAATTTCAGCCCAGCTGCACCGAGCAGCACATAAACCTCAAAAACATGGCAGGAGTAAAAAAAACGTTCCCAAAGCTGGTCACACAGAAAATACCTTCCACAGAAACCAGGCTGGAGGCACCCAAGGGGAGGATGGGCTGGATTTGCATCTGTCTGATGCAATGTGCCTGTCTGCTCTGCAAAAGCTGGGTGGTTGTGTGCAACATGAGAAGGGAATCTCAGAGAAGTTTTGGACACAGAAGGATTTAGCCACATGAGGGGGAAAAGAAGTTCCCTCTGGCAACACAAGTGAGGAGTGGATCTTTGATTCCTCTCAGCCATTAACACAGAGAATAATTTTTAGAGGTGTTGAGTTTGTTCCTCATCAGGTGTCTATTGCTATCAAAGAAGAAGCTACACATCTTCAGGAATGTCATAACTGCTCAGGAATTTCTCAGCAAAGCCCTGCTGGAAAAAAGCCATGCTGTTTCCAGAAGTAAGGCTGGAACTGATGAAAACATCAGTTCTGTGACTGAATTGTCACAACACAAGACTTCACAAAAACAAACAATGTTCACTCCTATGGTCAGATCTTTTATATTTTTAGATGCACTGGGGCACCAAGCCAATTTCCCCCATAACATCACACACAATGCCTTTAAAATCACACTGTTTTCAAAGGGATTAACCCCACAGACTTTCACTGTTTGAGGATGCACTTTATTGAGCTGAAGTCTCTTTTCAGCTCTCATTCCACTCACACCAGTGTAGCATTTGGCCACAGCTGCAGTGGAGGTTGCTGGGTTGGTACAGGGTATTACCACAGCAAAATCAGGTTGATGGGTTTGGTACAGGGTGTTACCCAGCCCTGACTGACAATGCACAGGGTTATTCAGGGCAGGGGGAGCCTCAGGCCTCCTGGCAACCTCTCAGCTCATATTTCTGTTCTCTATATTCACTCTATATTCTCTTCTCTATATTCACTGCCTTCCCCACATCCCATCCCCAGCCATGAGTGTCCCTCTGAGCCCATTGTTTAATATACTAACAGGAATAGGGTTAGAGAGCTGAAAACAGAGTTCCTGCAGGCTCAGCCGAGTCAGGGCCACATCTCCAGGCCTTTCACACTCTGCCTGTTTGCCCAGGTGAGGGATGGGGCTGGTAGTGCCCACTGCGAGGCATGGCAGGGGCACTCCTGCCAGCGCTCCTCCCGCCTGGCACAGGGACACAGGGGGCTCCCGGATCCCTGGGGCAGGGATGGGCTGCACTCAGCTGTGGAAGGCTGGGCCCCTCCCCATGGCACAGCCCTGCACTGAGGATGGGCTGGGACACAGCAGGCCTGCCTGGCGTGGGGACCTCATCTCCTGCTCAAGCCACCTGCACCCCTCAGCATCTTCATTCTCACCGTGTCTTTGGAAGATGAAGCGTGTTGGAGTCAGGAAGGATTGAGAACCAGCTTCTTCTGAGTGCAAGATCTGTTACTGAGCACTGGCTCTGGTGTGGGACTGAGGCTTCTCACCTGAGGGTTTGGCAGGGAGTCATCTCTGGAGCCCGTGAAGGAGGAACGCAGATCCCCAAAGCACCTCCCAGAGAAAAGCTGCAAAGAGAGGATGAAGCTGTGGCAATGGACTCGTTTTTCTCAGCTACGGTTAGGTTTACACCTGCAGGTTTTTAATGGGGATAATTTGTATGGTTTCAGCCAACATGTGTTTTCTATCTGTTGTGCTCAGCTGTTCCTTCAGGCCTTGTATCTATGCCATACTGCAATTAGCCCAACCACAAGGATAGGGTCACCATCTTCATCATTTGGACTGACTTTATCCAGAATCCATGTAAATGATGGCATTTTCCTGTTAGCACATGGAATCACAACTCTGAGCTGTAAAGGCAAGTTTCACACCACCCCAAGAAATAAGTAAGAATACATGTGCATGCTTCTGGGAAAAATCACTCAAGGATGTTTTCCTATTTCCAGATGGAAGAGGGTGAAAAAATAACTAAACTTGGAGAGCGCACAAGTACTAGAGGCTAATGACAAGCCCAGAGACTTGTCTCCATCTTGTCCAGGAGGAGCTGGAGGCTGTTAGCTCATTGCTAGGGGAAGACTACATACAATCAGTCCTTTCTGCAACTGGATGGTTTACAGGAAAAAAAAAAAAAAAGAAGAAGAAGAAGAAAAAAGTGTAGTATATTAACAGCAAGTGGTATTTGCTATACATCTGTATTTGCTACCTGTACAGAACAAACCTCATATGGTTGGGAAAAAGGATGTGAAATAACCAGTGTCCCTTGTCCACATTCATGTATGTCCTCAGGACATGATCTGGTGTGTAAAGACAGTAACCAACTTGTTCTTGTAGATTCAGAGTTGGGATACAAACATAAGGTGGGCTGGTTCCCTCCAGGTCTTAGGGCAGCTTAGGGCAGCAGGCAGTGCAGTGCCTCACAAATATCTCACAAGTGCATGCATAACATGCCATCAGAGTTCAATAAAATAAACTGGAGGGAGACAAAGTAATTTTCAGAATACAATCCACAGGATGCACAGGATGATTTACAGAAGCTAGAGGCTTCAAGCTGACAGGAAAATAGCTCCTCACAAATTACTTATCATTCAGGCCAGTCAATTGAGAGAAATAGAGGTTGGTCAAGAATCACCACCAAGGTGCGATTTGTATGCAGGAAGGTTGCTGCTCATTGCAACATCTCTTTTAAAATATGGACCATGAATATGTATGTTCCCTAGAACAACAGAATTGCTTGTTTCCCTACTTTATATAGATTTGCAAGCCAGTATTTTACTGACTGAAAAGGCCAAAAATTCTGAAGAATAAGTATTTCCCTTCCTTTGATTAACAAGTCAATTACTCCAACAGTGCCCATTTTCTGCTCAAGTTACCAAAAATTATATAAGGTATGGCTTACTTTTGATTTTTCTTTCTTAAAGGTTTTCAAAACACTCCTAGAAGTCATAGTAAACAAAAGTTTCAATATATTGGTACAGCAAAAAACTCTACCAATAAAATAACATCTTCTGATGGCCTCCAGGTGCAAATGTATAATCTTTGTCACAGAAAACCATGTCTGAAGAATGACACTTTTAAAATTGGATCTGAACTCCTCAGTCCTCTTTTTAATAACTATTGTTTTAGACCCCCATTGCTGAAAGCCAATGGCAGCAGATACAGGACATCAGGAAAGGTACTCTGGATTTCTGAGGAGCATTTGTCATTTCTGTAATTCAGACACAGAATGGTGTTACTAATCTGCACATCCACCATCCAGGAGTGGGCCTTTACTCTGGAGCTGCATTTATCTCACTTTTGAGAGATTACCTGGATAATACAAACCATTTTTCCCTTTCCAGATTAACAGCTGGAATATCATCTTTTGGCATTATTTATAGTGCTCATGTCCTCTCAAATTTATAGAAAACCTTTCAGTTTGACATGAACAAAAACAAAGAAACAGCTGCAATCTTCACTGGTTAACTTTTATTCAGTATTTTCTGAAATAAGCAAGAATTTAAGACGCCCATAAGCGATCAAATACAGCCACAAAAACCCCATACTGATCCTAAATAAGAAGCACTATGAGAAATACACAATATTTCATGAAACAATACTGTACATCAACAACCTTTAGGAAACAAACAACTCAAACCATATGCTTAGTTTACTCACAATATAAAAAACTTTAACCTTTAAAGAAAAATATAGATTCAGTCCAATTGTAGGATCCAATCCCATATCCAGTGAAGCCAATGGAAGTTCTCACATTGATTTCAATGTTTAAAGGATCATGCCCTTACTTTGCCTCAAGAGGCACTTTAAATATTATACAAGGCCTAGCCTGAATAACTATTACAAAAATGTCAAACATCAACTCAAGAGTATGTTTTAGCAATTTCAGGAAATAATGGAGGAATAGGTTATCTATCCATGCATGGAATAAGGCAAAAGCTAATTCATTCAGATTAGGAATAATAATTTTTACTAGTTTCTTTTTCACAACACAAACATTTTAGACTTTTTTAATTAATGGATATATTATATATCATATTATGCTTCACATTTTTCCTACCTCTACTGAGAAAGCTGGCACTGACATTTCATAAAGAACTCCTCATTATTTATTGTTTTCTGTTCTGTAACAACCACAAGAAACTCATCTGGGTTTAGTAATAGTGTCTACCAAGAAAAAAGCACACACTATCATAAGCTTATAGTTTATAGAGCTCAAGGTACATTAAAATGTAAATCATGAAGTTCACAAATTCTGTTTTAAAATATTTTTCCAAACTAAAAGCTGCAGAAAATTGGTTCTTAAATATTCTACAGAAAATTCTGAAGCATCTAATGGTTTAAATTACTTATGCTTTCTTCTTAAAAATATTTAAATTAGGTTAGTAGCCCATCCTTTTGAAAAATAATCCAAAAAAGATACACTAGATTACAAATCTTTTGTCTTAATCAGTGTAACCAAAGGTTTGTCATCTGGGCTGTAATCTTCATAAGCAATGGGGGTTGCATCATACATTGCAGGTCGAGATTTCTTGCCAAACCTGGAAATAAAAGAAAACTTTTGGTGACAAACAGAAATATGAATGAGTTCAAAGCAACAGTGCAGTGAATTATGGCCTGTGATTAGAACAAAGTCAGAGAGCTTAAACAAATTCTATGTAAGAAAAGAAATCATAGGAAAATTAGGCAAAAAATAGTCAAGTATTTTTTCTTATTGACCTGATACAGAGAAAACAGTACAGAAAACACAAAACCAGAATTATTTACGTAGTCATGCACCTTAAGGATTTTTATGCACTTATGTACTATATTAAACCTGTATTAATTTACATGGTGAACACTGGAAAGTGAAATCCAGAAATTCAGATTTTGAGGATAATAATTAGCCCAAACCAAAATTAACTTGATTTTCTTCCAAGACTATTATGCAGGTTCATGGTTTCCAATTTCATTCTTGCCTGTTTTCAGTGATTCAGAATTGCAGACAAAACTCAAATGGCTTGAAAGCATTATGATATATATATGGTGAGAATTTCATTTTTCTAAGTATTTCAGCTGTCCATAAGGCTATACAGGATTCATTCCCATGCATGAATGTCTGCCTTCTTCTATAGTTTATTTTAGTATATATAGACAGGTCACATTTGCTCATCCCCATCATGATGGATAAACCTGATTTTCTACAAATGAGAGAAAATTTCAAGAACTGAATGAAGCAACCAAGTCATGTCATCTTACTAAATCAGAGGCAGCATTGAATACTGAATCACCCTCTTTCACCATCACTCTTAAGGGTTTAAAGGAAACAGAGCTTTGCAGAGATACAAATGATGGTGAACATTCTCCAGAGATTCTGACAGTAGAGAGCACATGGCTTGTTACACACAGTGAAGCAGGACAAAATCTGTTTTCTCCTTTAGGTCAGGGTTGCCATGTGCCCCTAATCAGAAAAGGCTGGAAAAAGAGCACAGCACATGTGCAGGTTGTTTATGGGCTGGTTGAGCCACCGAGCTGCTCAACCCCATTGCTTTGATCAGGTGGCTCAGAAGTCAGTCACTGCCCAAAGCAGCAAACAGAGTTATCACCAACCTCAGAGGTTTATGTTAAAGACAGAAGTGTTAAATGGGAACTCTGCCTGTGTATCTGTGAGGACTGCACAGCAGTGCTATGCTATCTAATTGATGACAAAGGAACACACAAAGCAATTATCAATATAATCTGCACGAGGCAATGATTCAAGGGCTAATCAATAGTGAAAAGATGCAGGTTCCTGCTACAGAGTGTAGCTGGCACATACAAACAAGTGAATAAAGATTTTTTTCCAGGGCAACCAAACATTATATTCTTCTAACAAAGAGTATACACTATGTGGGGAAATCTTGATCCTGGGAAGCACTGAGTGTGGAAAAAGACTGGAGGCACACAATGGACAATCATTTTAACATCAGCTTCAATGCCATCCAGTGAACAATTATGTGCTTGGGTTGGTAAACAGTGTAGCAGCAGCACTGGGGAAGTTCTTCAGGCTCAGCATTTAGCTTTGGCATGTCCATTCATGGGTGATGATGGTGATGTTCCAATGTGTACATCAGACATGCTGACCAGTGGATAACAATACACATCACAAAGATAATCACAAAGTAAAGTACATGAAATAACAATCAGAAAATATGTTTTGCAATGAAGCATTGAACAAGAGAGACCTGTGTAGCTTCAGAGAAACTGAGGGTTCCATGACAATTCTAAGGACAGTGCACATTCATTGTAGCAATGCTTGGCAAAGGCAGCTCCAGTGTGTGTAAGACAGACACTGCAAATCGTCTTCACATTTGGAATAGTCCTGCTCCTCTGCTTCCTTAGAACAAGATTTCAAGAGATGGCTAACTATAGAGAGTTATTGACCTCAACAACTCCACTCAAGTCGATTTTTGAGAACACTGGATAGCTGAACGCTGAGGAAATGGTGTCTCCTAACTTCTGTGGGACAGGCAGAAGTTCAGAGTTTACCCAGAAACAGAATAAAGAAACTACATGATGCTACTCTGCTCAAAACCAGCAACTGGCAAAGGGAGTTCACAGATAAACAAGAGAAGTAAAAGAGAGAGACCAAAAGTTAAAAAAGGATAAAGCGTATTGAGAGGAGGAAAGGATTCTTTTGTCTTCCACAGGAGTAGAATGAGAAGATTTATTTCCTCTGCATTATTCAGACAAAAGGTCAGGTGTGCAAGTGGTATTGTGCCTTGCTTAAAATAATTGAGCTATAATCCTAGAGTTCCCAGAAAATTATCCCTGGCAGAGAATGTATATTAAGCAATTGGTAGGTGATGTGGATACCAGGGTACACGTGCACATGATCACACTTGTACAAAAAGGAAGCTGACAGAGATCTATGCCAGGAAATGGTAAGAAATGAGTGTGTGCTGATGCTCATCCGATTCAGAAAGCTTAGGACACCACAGTCTGACACAGCAACTCCACAGGAATGGGGAGAACGTGCAGAGAGAGAACTGGGACAGGAGAACTCAGAGTCTGATGAACCAGACTCTTCAACCGACACAGAGACAGGACAGAGCAGCACGTGAAAATAAAAATTAAATAAACTACACTGTAAGTGGTGCATGAAGGCTACTGATATCTGGACAATCACAGAACTAACTGCAGCATCATCTGTCACCAGATAATTCATTAACTCAGTGTGAATGCTTTGCTAAAGTGAACAATTCTGTTTCAATAACAGATCTTGGTTCCATTTCAATGACATCTTATGGCTGCCATAGCCTGTGGTCAACTATTTCATTACACTGTTCTCTTCCAGCTTTAAACAGTATCAATTTTAACATTAAAGGAATATTTCTTCACTGTCTGCATAATGAATGCTGAAGACAGCTGAGCTTCATCTGCTCAGAAAACTACCTAGCTCTGATCTGTTAATCCTAGGAACATTCACTGGAAGTAGACATTTATTAGTAATGATCCTCGAGCACATTGGTTTTGTCTTACAGCAAGTACCTTGATAAGTAAAGATCAAATTATTAAAATAAAATCTAGAAAAAATATGCTGAGAAACATGAAAAAGTAATTTTAAAATAATTTACTGAATATGCAACAGGAATCCACATCCCCAGACACCTGCTGACTTTATCAGAAACCTTCCCTTTAAAGAAAATCTACTAATTTTTCCCTTGGCCTCCATTTTCCAAAATTACTAGCAAGTTTTGGTATCAAACTGTGAAAGGGAATTATTTTCAGAAAATGCTGAACTTCCTGTTATTTGAAAGTAGATTTCTTAGATTCAGCAATTCTGAAAATTCAGACCTTTATATATTTAGGTTTAAAATTTATGCAAAAATAACTATAAAAGTTTTGCTCCTTTTCCTGAATTGAAATTACCAAAACAGTGGTTTATATCTTTATGAACCCAAAATATGCACAACAAATCTCCACAACAAACCTCCATGAATTACCTAACTTGGCAGTTCTATCTTAGATTTTTAAATGGCATCACATTCTTGGAGGCATTGAAAATTATTTGGAATGAAAATATTTCTTTTCATTTGCGTTAAGTAGAAATATCTTTTCCAAGATAGGGAAACCCTCGAAGGACAATAATGTAACTTCTAACTACATAATATGGATTTGAAAATCATCATTAACCTATCCCAGTCTAAGAACTTTTTTGAAGTTGGAACTCTTTGAAGAGCTACTATCCAAAGCTGTGATGTGATTAACTGAGCCTGGGGGAATGCTGCACCAACTTCAGATAATTTTGATTACTTCAGCAGTGGTACAATTTAACCTATTTCATCTTCACTTCAGAAGCATTCGAAAATTAATTACCAGCAATGACCAACCAATATGCACGTATTTCTCCATGCCAGTGCACAGGAACTTGTCTCCCTCAGTTGTTTTAAGAGCATTTTAATGGTAACACATATGAATACCCTGTTGGAATTTAAAGTGATCTTGACAAATTGAAGAAACAGGAAGAAGAAATATCAAAAATGAAAGTTCTACCCTATTAAGAGAGATGTCAAACTCAGAAGAAACCATACTGCCTAGGAAGCAGAATGACACAGAGGACCTTGGGATGCAGAAAAGGTCTAACAGGTCACAAAAGTATGTTGTCATTAGAAAGAAAAAGAAAGAAATAAGGGAAAAAACAACAAGTTTCTTTTCAGGTTTATGAACAGGAATGCCATAAATAAGATGCAGGAGGTGATTACTCAGTTAATTTGATACACAAAAATCTTCAGACAGAGGACTACTTCCAGCTTTAGGGATCCCCCCCTTCAAAAAAAAAAAAAAAGAAAGACACTCTAGAGTGTCCCAGGAAGATAATAAAGAAGCTGATGTGATCTGGGAGGAGATACTGAAATAATGGGTTAATTAAATCTAGGAAACAAAAAAGTTGTTTTGGTTTGTTTTTTTTATCATAAAAGAGAAGAGGGGGAGGGCTCAGCACCTGATATACAAGTGATATGAACAGTAATAAACTATTCTTCATGACAGCCTGAAGAGCAGTAAGAAAGAAGCAGCCAGATTAATAGCAAAGAAAATCCAGGTTAGATTTTAGGAAAGCCCTTTCTAAATCTACTTAACCCCACTGGAAGTTTTTAAACGTTATTGTTGGCAGGGAGTGTCCTAGGGTGACTTTATGATGCTTGCATCCCCAGTTGTCTGTTCTGTTTATGGTGGACATTAAGTTCTGCACCTTTAGGCCTGGTTCTGAGAGCAAAGGAGGAGAAAAGGAGAGTGCAGTTTGTTTGCAGAAGCTGCACTTGCTGCCTGCATCCTGCACACAGACAGAGCTGCCTGCATCCTGCACACAGACAGTGCTGCCTGCATCCTACACACAGACAGTGCTGCCTGCAGCATGGACAGGGGGAGAAGCTCTCCTTTGCTTTAGTTTGTTTTTAGCAGCTCAGGCAGAGAAGTTCCCTGGACTGTGGCTTTTCCTTTTCTTGGAACTGATCAGCCTGCTCTGGACTGAAAACCAGAAAACCACGGGGAGCTCACCCCTGTGGGCTGCCAGGGCCCAGGATGGCATTTTCCAGTGCAGGAGGGGCTGGTAAGGGACTGAGTGAGCCGAGCTGCACCCCATGACAAGCACTGTCTGAATCTGCCATCTCTTCAGAACAGCGAGAAGTTTTATTGTTTAACATTATTCATTCATTATGCTTGTGAATACTTTGCTTGTTAAATAAATAAACAGGGGGCTTTTTTCCACTTTTCTCCAAGGAAATCTTTTCCTGAACCAGCTGGGGGAGGGGCCACTTGAATCTGCTTTCTAGAGGGATGGACCTCTTTGGAAGTTTCGTCCCAAACTTGCCCTAAACCAGGACAGGAAGCTAGGTATATTTAATGCCATATTAGTGCCATGGCTTGAGCTCTTAAATCCCTTCCACTGCAATTTTTGTATTTTTCTGTCACTCAATGCCCTGCCTTGCAAGTGCTTCATTAAATTTCAAAGTAAAAAATTACTGTCTCTAGGAAAGCAAGTAAGAAAGGCAAATAGGAGCACAAAAATGAGTGATGTGAAGAAATTCTCACTGAATAATCTCGTAAATTAGTCACAAAAATCAATGTGCCTTTCCTATCTGAATTACATGTGTGTAGCAGTTAAGAATCTTTACATCCCTAACAGAAGATGTGACAGGCTAAGAACTCTGCATCTGTCCCACTTCACCTGTTACACCCAATAAAGTCAGGATAACTCTGTTTTCAAGGAGTTTTGCTGTATTGCCACACTTTAGATGAGAACAGTGGGCAGTGCTGTGTTTTCCCAGCTGAGCAGCCCATTTGCTCTGCCAGCAGCACCTGGGTGCCCTGTGCATGACCTGGAATGACCCATCAGGACAGGTCCCTGGGACGTCACCAGCCCAGCACAAACCTGGCGTGCCGGATGGAGGCGATGGCGCTGCTGAACTCGCTGTCGATGCTCCTGCAGTTGTAGAACTCCTCGTAGGCGGGCCGGGAGGAGCCCTGGTACTCGATGCGGCTGATGCGGCAGATGCCCACGATCAGGATGATCAGCATCAGCACAAAGGCCACGCACAGCGCCCCGATGATGATGTACAGAGAGTGGCGGGGCATGTTCGTCAGACTCTCTGCCATGTGCCCAGACTTCCACTGCAGATCTGCCAGTGAGAAATAAAAGGTTATCGTTAATTAATGATTTATATCCATCCTGCTGAAAATAACTACTTTATTACATTAATTTTCAGTACTTCTGACTTTTGAAGCAATGGAGACAAGGTAGTTTGAACTTTCCCAGGCTCTGTTACCAATACACCATCAGGCCTAACATGCTACAAATTTGAACAGCACTATGTTGAACCTTCACCCACTTTTTTCTGTTGATTTTTAAAGTCATATAGGAAGACCTACCTGATTTGATCTCCTGCATAACCCAAGTAACAAAAAATCATCGAGTTATTCTTGCATTATTTTATTTTGTACGACAGGCTCTCTAAAGGCAGGCAAGTTTTATGCAAAAGCTTCTAGGAACCAATCAGTCCTCTGTGCAGTTTGTTCTAACAGTGAAGCCTTCCACTAAAATGTGTTGTTTAACATGCACTAAACACCTTTTTAATCTGAAACACAGACTTTCTTAGGCCTATCGCCACCAGACTGCAGAGACTTCAGCATTTCAAGGACAAAAAAGACACCCCATAAGGACCTATAGCAGGGAGTCCACTGGAGTCTTTCCCCAAGCATAATTTCCTTGAGATTCCCAAAACAGACCTTAAAGTAAAGCCAATGTGGAAGAGGCTTCTTGTATTTATGTATTCCAGATCTTCTGTATAAATATTCTTGATCCCCAAAATATATCTATGCCAAGCAGATTTTCTATCAATTGCCTGTATCTCCAGATCTGTTTCTCTCTAGCATGGGTCAGAATATTTCTAATTAACCTGTACATCCCTCCAGGATTCATTTTCGGCAGTCTTTTAAGCCTATGGTGTCATATTATTTCAAAACAGGAACAGACTTGAATCATCCTGACTACAGAAATGTAGCACTCTGCAAAAGTTATTTCCAGTAGGTGCCTGTTCCCTTTTCAAATGTACTTCTGCTTTGCACTGATTTAGAAACTCCCTTTACTCAATCACAAACAGTCTGGGAGCAGGGCTTGCAAGCATATGCTTTGGGAGGTTAAGAAATTCTCAGAAGCCACCTCTCAAGGATGCTGATGATGGCAGGTAATTCAAGCACCTGAGTTGAAATCTCCAGTTTAGTGACATCTGTGGATAAAATCTTGATCTACAGTAGAAATACGGGAATGTACAAGGACAGGGAAAAAAAGAAATCCATTTTGGAGGGAGGTGGTGAGCAAGCCCGAAGCTGTAACATGTGGGATTCAGCTGGGCAGAGTATGGAGAAATGGCTGCTCTTTGTCACAATAGTGAAGGGTATCCTGGAGCACCTCCCAGCTGGGGGGGGCTCAGACATTGTCCACAAATGTGAGCTGAGTAAGGACTGGCTGTTTGTGTCCCTCATCTTCTTCAGAGGTCAGTAAAGTTTTGAACAGCCCAAATCATTCGGTGATCAGCCCGAATCATTCAGTGATTTCATGTTCCTAAAGCGCTGTTCCTGCAGTTTGCCCAGTCAGGATATGAGGGAGGGAATACAGCTGTGCTCTTTGGGATGGGCTTCTATTTCTGTTCTGCAGCACATTTGTCACATGCAGTGGTTTCTGTCAGGCTGTCAGACTAGGCTGGATTCAGATCTAATGTGTGCAGATACATGGCAAGACACTTCTGATTTAGATTCCATGTCTTCCATCTCTGGAGGACAAAGATGAGAAAAATTTCTTCCTTTTTTCCTCACTGTATCAAAATATAAAGATTAACAGCTCATGCTCCAGAGATTAGAACCTGCATATGACAGCTCAAAATCACAGTGTTGTTAGTTGTTATATTAATGTTCATAAAATTAATTAAGAATAAGATTTCAATGCACACCATGGTCTGTACTAGAAATTCTTCATAATGTTAGTTTTCAAGTAACCACATGGTTTAGCATACCTCAGTAACTGCATTAATAATTACAAAAGTGGCAAAGGTAATGATATTAACAACCAGCAGGCATTAGAGAATTCATATGAGACATTTGGAAGCATTTTTACACTGAATGCTCCATTAACTTTTTAGGCAAATGCATTTCATGTTGAAAGGAAGAATATCCTCTTTATAACTAAGACCAATTTAATCCTATTTAATTGGAATTGCTAGTACTGATAAGCACCATAAGATGATATTAAAATATCACGATTCATCCAGGCAACATACATCTTGTCTCATTTGTTGTATATACAGCACTTGGAAATTAAAAAGAACAGTCTGACAAGGAGATAACCCTGAAATCCTGTTAAGGTAGTCACTTCAAGCATTTAACCAGCTGGTGAAAAGTGGGGAACTATAAATAGGGTGGTTCTACAAAAAAGATTAAGTACCAACAGCCTCCTTCATGGCCAGTAACAGAAAATCACAAAGAGTAAAATGTGATCTGTTTAGTCAAATTACACCCAAGCACCAGTTTCTTGATAAGCCTGGCTTTCAGTCTTTTTGTAGCATTCAGAGGGATGGTCCAATACAAAGTCAGTATGCAATGTTTAGATTTAATTTCTGTCATAATAGTAACGATTATGTACAAACTGCTGGAAGAATATAATAAATATGGCAAAGAGAACTGGAAAGAGGAACAGAATCAAACTTTAGAGTTCAAAGAAATCCACTGCACCATTGTCACAACTCCAGTGAGTTCAGAGGTGCTGCACCTGTTTGTAAAAGAGCTGGATATGGCCTTTCTAGATATGATTAGAATTAAGTTCCCATAAGCTTGTTAATTCACAGCTCAGGGACAAACAGTGAGTACAAACATCTTCACATGGCTACATGGACCTGTAGAAGAAAAATCTGCAGATCAAATACTTTTAAATTCTTTCTACAAAGTGATTTCTTCAAAACTCAATCCCTCTTTGTTTGCATAATCCTTTACATACATGTTAAAATGTGAGTCCTTTAGGAAAGATTCCCCAGCTTTGCACATAAGGTACTGCACTGGTTAGGGAGGCTGCATGTCCATGGTTATCTGGGTTGGGGTAGCATAACACAACAGCACACACTTTTACTTTGTTGCTGTGGCAAAGTGACTTTAATAGCAAGGAAATATCAGACATTTGCTAAAATGAAGGTTATTGAAAAACCTTCAATAATCTGGTAACCCTCAAATTTAAAATGTATTTGTTCTTTAAAATGTGTCTTTTTGTGTTTATAAGATTTTTCCTGTTTTCATTCAAGACCAGTCTAAACCAGAATTTTTTACACTGTATTTTTATATCTTCTCTATTATTTTACACTTCAACTCCATTAGCTATTGCCATGTGTAGGATAAAAACCTCAGTAATTTCAACACCTTCAGTTGAAAATAATTGCCATGAACAAGGCAAGGTGGAGTATTTCTGGTTGAGAATCAGCCTTGCAGTGCTGCTAATGCCAGTTAACATTCAGGTAGTTCCCTGTTTTCTATCAATGGCAGTCACAAGATAAAAACTTGCATCCCCTCTAACAGGGGAAAAAAGAAATAACTGAGTAGCTGGACAGCAGGAGAGGCTCCTTCCACCCTCTTTTCTGCTTCTCTCCTTTTTCTATTTTTATCCATGCACTTAGCTGTGTATCTGTGGTGCAAACAGCCAAACTCTGAGTGACTAGAGCACAACAGCCAGAGCACTCCAGAACATGCACCACTGAATTCCTGTAGCACATCTACAGGCTCAGAAAGCATGCAAGCCTTCGTTTCCCTTTGCATTCCATACCATAACAGAAATGTAATTGTTACTTCATCAAGGGACTCCAGGAAATGCATTTCCAGGATGACTGTTGCTTTCTCCAAGAACTAAACCCTTCTATCTGTCAGCCAACTACTTAACAGCAAAGGCAGGCAGAATTACACTGCCTTGCTGATCAGCTTGGACAGGCATGTTGCAGGTGTCACCAACATCAGCCTTGTCAGGAAAAGCTCATCTGAGCATATTTTAGCTCCAGCCATGAGGCACACAGACAGCACACAGTGTTGTGCTCCCTGTGTCTGCTGGCTCTGCACCACCCAGGGCAGTGTGTGAGCCATTCTCAGAGACAACAAAATAGGCAGGGCTGCCACCATCTCTGGGCTAGCTGGCAGTGTCTTCTGCAATCTTTGCTTACACTAGAAAGCTCTGAAACCCAATGTACTGGGTTAAAGTAAGGACTAACATCAAGGACATCAAGAGTAGAATCAATCTGAAAAAAGCAGTCGATATGTTTAGGTAAAGTTTAAGTAAAAGAGAGTGAAAACCAGAAGGTTCACATGCTCCTTGTGCAAATGAGATATAGAAAATATTTTTAATCCATTTTTTGTGTTTGTTTTATTAATCTATCACCTATCCCTGCAATCTTAACTGTGCTAACAAACCTGTGTATCTGTGTAATGACTCAAAGGGATCTATGACCACAGTACCCAAGCATTCAAGCAATTAAATACACAGCTGAACTCACTAGCAAAGACAACATCTCTAGCTCAAGAACAGAACATCAGGGAAATACAAAGCAGATCTGTGAACAGCAAAACTAATGAAGCCTCATTTCCATTTTAACTCTTCCACAGTTGGGCTTCATATTTTCTGCCTCTCCTCGACTCTCCACTGTGCCAAAGAATGCCCTTACAGTGAGGCATCTGTCTGAACCCATCCCTTCCACTGGAACCTCTCCTAAGTCTTACCGAATGCCTTGGAAATGTTTTGTCTTGGAGCCCTTGTTTCTAACAAATTAGGTGGAAATCAGCCTATGGCTGGAAAAGTTATTCCTGAAAAGGTTGGTAAATGCCTGCACACAAATTGAGCACAATTACACAGAACCAGGTTCCTTAGGTAAGCAAGTTCCAAGCTGTTTTGCTGAAACATCACTAGAGCTGCAGGTGCTCAGAAGTCAGTACAAGCCCATCAGGACAGTGCTTGCACTGCTATGGAACACACCTGACCCAAAATGTGCAGGGAGGCTGTGAAGCAGGAGCACAATTAAAAGGCAAACTGAGCACCCAGCTCTGAGACAGCTCTCCAACAATCTAGTCCAATGTATCTCCAAGTAGGGAGAAGAAGAGACAGAGAGACAGAAGTTTTTCACTTTCAGGACCACTTTTGAAATGCTATGGCCAAAATTAAAATGAATTTACCATGATTTGGTTCATTTACATATGATTGAGAGTATTTGTGCAGATAGGTATTTGGAAATAGATAAAAATTTCCTTAATATAACTTAAAATTTATAGAAATGTTTAGAGAACTACCAAACTTACGTATTTCACAGTTTGCACCGACCCATCCATGAGGACAGTGGCAGGTGTAACCACCAGGCTGATCTATGCAAGTTCCAGCATGGTGACAGGGGTTGCTGTCACAGTCATTTACATCAATTTCACATTCTTCACCTTACATGGGAAAAAAAACCCAAAAACAAAACCAGAATTACGTATGGCAAGTGCATGATATAGCAAGCACATCCTCAGTTATTTGACTTCTCTCTTGCTGCAAAACACCTTATAGGGCAACACATCTTTATTCTCAGAACATTGAAAGGATTCCAAGAAAGAGACATTATCCCTATTCAACCAGGTGAAAATAAAGCCTGGGGACTAAGGGTCTTGACTAACCTCACACAGACTCTTTCTCCTTTCTCTAAATATAATTTGCATCCCAAGAAAATGTGGTATAACAACGATCATGGATATTCTGATATGCTATACAATAATATAGATAATCAGCACCTGAGAAATTGACACTGTACAATGGAAAGCTAATCCTCTTCCAAAGAATTCCCTTTAATTAGAACAGATAAAAACCCACAATTTGATCTACAAACCAGCTATGAATGGGTTTACCTATTACTCTTACATTGGATATTACCTTACATGACTAACAAAACATCACATTGTAAATTATCTTGTCATCAGATATTTGGATTACACTAATCACATCAGTCTAAGAATAAGGCCAAAAGATTAAATGAGTTTCTTACCAGTACTCTGAAAGTGTAAATTGATTCATAACAAGTGCTTTAGGACTTTTAGCAATTGCATATTAAGATAATGGAATAAGCTCTTTCCTGAGCACACAGTAACTAAGGTCACTGTTAAAAGATTTTCCAGTTTCAACAGTGTCCAATTACTATATTGGGTTACCTGCAAATCTTCAAAATACTATTTTTAAAATGCAATCTAGTCTCAAGTAGTGAGGTCATAAGCTGTGCTAAGTAGCTGTTAGCTTTGTGAAGTCGCTTTAGTACCAGGCCTTTTTTTTTGCTACAAAGTTCAAAGCAGAGGTATATCAAAAATTTTTCATTCTCACTAGACTGTTCACAATACAGCAAAGCCCAAATTAATTCCTTTCTTGAAGAGACACGGTCTCACTTGGTATTTGTCTTCCTCTGAACACGGTGAACAATGACAACTAGATGTTCTGTGTAACTCACAAATCACTTGCCTGCATATCCAGGTGCACAAACACATGTAGCATTTAGACCTTCACTGTCACAAGTGCCACCGTTCTGGCAGTTGATGTTAACACAAGGATCTTTGTATAATTCACAGTGTCTTCCTGGAAAGAAAAAATCAGTAATTGCCATTGACATGACTGATACTGGCAGCATGGAATCAGTACATAAGATAATTTGACTTCACCTGGATGAGTGTGCAGACTCCAAACCTGTCCTTGTGGGCTAATGATAACCACACACTAAAGCCGTGTGGTTTGTGCTGGCTAAACTTTTTACACATGTGCCTCCTCTCTGTTCTTCCCACAGGCTGTGGGCCAGGAGAGGCAGGGAAATTTCTGCTTAGAAGAACTATTGGTGCTCTATGAAAAACCATAGAATGAAGCACAAACAGGTCAGTTATCTAAAATTCTTCAGTAATATGTCAACAATAATTGTCTTGACTAAGAATTTTATTTAATAATATACATAAGTATTCTGATGTCTCTCATTACCTGTTGCTGAAAATGACGAATATTACTAAGGTAATGAAAAAATTATTCAAATGTATAGTTAAAAATAAATAGCTGGATGGCTCTACTTCATGCCACTACCTTCACTCTTTCATGCTCTGTGCAGGCCTTGTGAATCCAGCAGGTTTGCCTTGCAGAAGCCAGTGCAAGCTGCACCTGGCATACAAAACATATAACACAGCATATTCCCACCTAGGGACAGGAGAGAGGCTCTAATGCCACTGCTACATGTGTTATCTTCTTGGGGTCTGCTGTTCAGATAAAACTTATTTATATATATATGTATTATATGTATACACATATATATGTGTGTATACATATAATGTGTACTACAGACCTGCCCAAATCCTTTTGCTGCCACTGGCAGTGTTAGCAGCAGAAGGCAGAGCTCTCATTGAGCATCCTGTGGGTGAGGAGCAGCAGAGGCAGCAGCCCATGGTACCTGCTGGCACAGGCTGCAGCCCTGAGAGCTCCTGTCCCTCTGCCAGCCCGGGGGTGGGGAGGCAGAAGGGGCACTGCAGGTGGCAGCTCTGGGGTGCAGTGCCAAGACTGAGGTCTCTGACTGCCCACATCACATCTTGAGCCCCGAGTCTATTCATTGGTGCCACTGAACACCTCAGGTACGGGATGAGGGGAGCTCAGTGATCAGCAAGAGCTGCTGACAGGTCCAGGTGCCCTGCTTGCATTCACAGCACACTGTGCTGTGCACACAGTGCTTCCCACAGGTGAAAAGAGAAGGTGAACATTATGGTGAACTTTATGGTTAAGTGCTGCTAAACTGTCATGAAAAGCTGAGGGTCATTTCCTCACCAGGCCTCTAAAATGATGAATGCCGTATCTGTGGTCAAAGAGCAGTGCAACCACCAGCGTGAAACACATATTTAGCCTCAAGCAGCTGTTAAGTGAGTGTTACTTATCAGCACAGATAAGAATTGATATGCTTAATGAGAAAATGGAGTAATGTTCCTTAAAACACAGTCATTCTGTGTAGAATATTTATTTATTTATTTGTAATCCTAATAGCATATAAACTTACATTCAAAGTGTTCTCACAGCACGATCCAACACAGAATACACTAAAAAAGTATCACTTTAGCCTTCCCCAAAAGGACTTGTCACACACCATTGATATGTGTTAATTTGTTTACAGCTGAAATCTACTTAGAGAAAAGATTTTCTATAACCCAACACACGCTCTTCTCATCTGTTTTATAAATTACTTAAGAAATGCCAAAGATTAATTCCATTTCAACACAGGTCTAAGAATAGCTGCAGTTAACATGGAAAAGCAGTCACAGACCTACTACTCTCTCTGGGCTTTACAGTCTTCTAAATGAACAATCAAGATAAAACATTTATTTCTACTTCTTTGTGCTCATTTATTTCAAATAGTAATCTTTTATTATCATGTTTTTAGCTCACTTCACTGGAGAAAATAAAGTAATTTGAAAGCTCTTTGTGTAAAGGCTCCAACAACAAGTGATGAAAAGCTCTATTTAACAGTTATATTGGGGTTTTTTTTTTAAATCTCATCACTTTCTAACATGTCTTAAAAACAGCAGAAAAAACTACAACTGAGAAGAACACAGAAAACCCAGTTGTGCCCAGACAAGGACATGCATTCCTCACAGAGGAGCTAAATCTTAACTATTAATTCAAATAAAGACTAAGGGATCAGATCAATACTGAAGTTAGTCTCTATTTTTACATGAGGGATATATTTCTGCTCAGGATAGGGAATCTCTCTGTTTGTAACAGAACCTACCATGGAAAATGCAGAGAACTGCAAACCCCAGCCTACCTTCGTACTCAGCCAGGCACACACACTCGTAGCTGTTGACGAGGTCTCTGCAGGTGGCTCCATTCTGGCAAGGTGCAGAGAGGCACTCATTGTATTCCTCCTCACAGTAAAGGCCATGGTAACCTAAACCACACCAAGAGGAAACGAAAATAGTTATGAAACACTTAGCAATAAAAATTCACAATTAGGCAACTAATTGTAGATGGTGGGCAGAGGTTTGTTTATTTAAATATACTGTGCAAACTGATATATGTTAAGACATTGACTTTAAAGGCATCTGTTTCCCAGGTGAAAATTACCAAGAAAATAGTGGAAGCACGGTGTTCTGAGAAAATCCCCAGCTCCTGTGATAAACCACAACAAGGTGTAAGGATGGTGGCTGGTGGCAGAGGCCAGAAGCAGCAGTGTGAATACCCACACTCTAATTGTTAAAATACAGGAATACAGGAATATTGAATATCTCCCAGCTCCTTTGAATCCTTGCATCAAAGCCACTGTTCATCAAAGACATGATAATTGTATAACAGTAGTCAGAATGATTACATGTCTTAGCATTAATGCTGTGCAATGCCAAAGCTCTGTAGAAGCATTAAGGTACTTCCATCTTTACAATATTCCCAAGCCATAGGCAGGTATTATGGGCTGATGAGGTAAAAAAGATAGAAAGCAGAAGCAGAGAAAAGCTACACGGCCTATTAGCAGCCACTGAGTCGTTTGTATTATGAGATAAGAAAGGAGGAGTTAATCCACTCGAAAACAGCACCTTTTTCATTACTTAGTGTGCCACACAATCATTAGTCTGAACAGTAGTTGAAATTATAGATGTGGTATAGCCTATGATAAAACACCATGCACTGGAACAGTGTTCATGTGCCAATAAAAGCTTGATTACACACAAGAACACGAGATGAATGAATGGAAAATGAATAAATATGCAATGGACATGAATACAGATGTCAGGAAAAAGGCCTGAAATGCAAAGTGTAGATTCTGCAGTGTGATTTTACTTCTTAAAGTAATCTCTAGTAAAGTCTAGTCTAATAGCAAAACTCATAGATATGAAGGGAAGGTATCTTTCATGAAGAACCAAAGAGAGGGGCATATTCTCATCTTACTAAGTGGCAAGCAATATATATATTCTGTATATATACTATCTAAATTTTCCCAAAATTCTAATAGAATCACAGAAAATAGCACAAATGCTGCCTTCAGACACCATTTGCATTCACCTTGTCCTTCCCCATTATGGATAATTCAAATCAAAATTTTATGAAGATACAACTGTTTTAGTACTCAAAATTTACAGGCAATATCATTCATTATGATTCTCAAAAAATTGTCCTTTCATAGGAAATAATAGCTTACTTAATACTAGTAAGGTATTAAGAAACATTTTGGAACCACTTTTTCCAAAGCTGTCATCCAGACAATAGAAAATGGATTGTGCTAAATGTTATGTATTTTCTTGTTAATCTACAATGAAGTTTATCTAACTTATGAGTATGTGAAATATCCTTATGTAGTGAGATCTGTAGCCAACATACAAACCACCAAAATCAGGTGGGAGAATCAAAAAGAAAAACAGATGGGAACTCCCAGTGTTTAACACCGATGTAATTAGATATTCTCAGAAAAAAATGCTTTCCAGTTCTCACCTTTCCAAGGGAGCAAAGTGAATTTGTGACTAAATAGTTGTCTGGTTTCCAAAATCAATATGGACTGTGGTATCCCCTCCGCAGGCTGCAGCCAGCCCACGCTACCAGACTCTGCACACAGCCAGGGAAGGATTTCTCTCTCCACGAGAGGGCAGGTCTCACCCACACACTGCTGCAGCCTCCCCATCCTCACCCCGGGGCCAGCAGCTTCCCCTGCTGGCACTGCTGGCATGGAAAGCGTTCTGTGGGACCACCTGAGGAAAGGCCTGCTTCTCCTCAGGGAGATAAAAGAGGCACCTTATCATTCTAAATGAGCATTTCTCCTTGTACTACTGCTTTTAAATTGTACTGATATATATAAACCCTGCAGTACACTAAATTCATAAATATCTCTTCAAAAAGACTACATAAATAATTTCTACACTTTTGTTGAAGAATTTAGATTGAAACAGGAACTTTTTTTCATAAACAACTTCAGAGTAGTGTAGTTGCTTCCTCTCCTTCTAGTAGTGCTAGGATTCTGCTGCTTTTATGTTCACAGACAATGCCAAATGCAACTCTTTGCATCTTTTGTGGTGAGCAACATTCCTGTGGATGTATTCAGAAAGAAAGAAAAAGTGCCCACATTAACAACACTTCTCCAGCTACTGTGTCCTGAATAGGATAAAAAAAAACCACAGGAGGCGTTGCAGCTTCACAAAAGGGCAAATTTTCCAGGTCACATGAAACTGGAAAAGCCTTCAGTAATAGAATCTTCATGAACTTAAGCAGAACCTGAAAATGAAGGTTCAGTTCTGATGTGCTCTCTTCAGGAATGGACAGGAAACCTAAGAAAACGTAAAATAGAGATGTCCCTATGTAACCCCTTTTCCCTCTACATGACCATCCCTCTGCAATCTATCTGTACAATAGCAGAAACAGATCTGATTCCATTCTCCTCCTGATCCCCAAATTATTCTTCCTCTTTCTTAAGCAACAGGAGAGGAAGGGTGCCTCAAAGAGTGTGGGGTATTTTCCTGATGCTTTCTGGCATTGCCTTCAGTTTCATGCTGAACTGCACTGTCTTTGCACATGGCTGTTAAAAACTGCAGAAGGAGAAAATGGGAAAGGGAGCCACAATCTGTGTCACACGGGCTGATGGGGAGAAGACATGGGCTTTGTCAAAGCCTTTGAGAGCAAAAGATATAGGAGAGTAATCCCTCAAGGGTATCTGCACTACCAGATTAACAAAAGAAGCAAAAGCTTACTCTCCCTTTAGAAATCAATAAAGAACAAAGCTGAAATCTTTTTAGCCTTTTTAGACCCTAACTCTTGACAGTGATTCCCTGGGCTTATCCACACTGAACATTTCACCCAATCAAGCAGCAGAACATTAATCCCATCTTTATGGGAAGGCCTAATGGGGTACAATGTAAAAGAGCTCTGTTTTGCAGGGAACAGCATCAGTTCATATACATGGCTGTTCACTCACACTGCATGTTATATAGCCAGGAAATAGATGTGTTCAGATAAAGTCTGAGCTTATACAGCAACTCAATAAGAGAAAGAGAGAAGAGTGCTCCAGATGGCAGGAAGGTAGGAAGCCATGCTCACCAGCCATGGCCAGATTGCATGGAAGGTTGTCTTAACGTAGAAGTGGAAACAAGATGGGGAAACAGAAGCAATAACGGGCTCAGAGACAGTCAGGAACTGGAATTAACCTAAAGTCACTTCCTCCAGAGCTCACATATCCTGCCCCAGTTACAAAATGTGGGAAGCGAAAAGACAGAGAAAAGAAAAATTGCAACTGCTGCAGACAAATGTTGCTCTGGCCTCTGCTAAGGCACTAAAATAAACCTGTGCTCCTAGAACCATCTATTAAGCTGCATGAGCAGTAAAATCAAGGGAATATATTCCATGGCACTACTTCTAAAGTTGCAGCCACTTTTTATACCCTGTGGCACTTTTTCTGAAACTCCTCTATTTTTTTCTTTTTCCAAATGTTCTATATATGGCATCATATATATTTATATAGAGAGCAGGTGTTAATGTCTGTACATGTGCTTTGCAGTTTCAAAATCTATGTCTTTAAAAAATCCAAATCCAAAACTTTGCTGAGATATTAAGCCATGCAGTTTCTAGCTACATTTCTTCACTTTGGACCAGACACAGTTAAAAATACTATACTAAATATTTGCATTTGAAATTTATATGGTAGCTGTATTAAAACAATTGTGTATAAAGAGTAAAAATGTTTCAGAGGAGAAAGAAACTGTTTTGGGATCCAGGGACTAAATAAACATTCTACAAACAGACACAAAGGGTCCCACTAGTTTCACCAACCAGACTCCAGATGAGAGATCCAACAAATGAGCACAAGAACTTTTATTAGAATTAGTTCTTCAATATGAGAAGTACTGAGAGTTCTATAATATGATAAGAAGTAAAACATGACACACGCTCTGCATCTATTGTCCAAACATTAAGTATTTCTTTGATACCAGTAAAGGGTGAAGGGATAAGTATTAATAATTAGGGTGTGTAAGCATATAAATAAAGATTTAAGGTAAGGTTTCATGTGCAATTGAGAAATCACACACACAGTACAAAGCAGGCGTGGTTGCACAGGCTTGGGAATTCCACAGAGCCCCTCAGCAGACATCTGAAGTATGTTCAACTCGGAAATAACTTACACACTTTTCCTTCCACTCTGGAAACAGGAACATTCAAAAGAATTAGACTGCTTTCCAAGTTAGCTTATACAAATTAGCTTTTCTCTACAAGCTGTTAGATGAAAGCCCACAAAGAAAGCCAACACACACACAAAAAAAAAAAAATTAGTAGGAAATGTCTGGTTGTTCGTGTTCTGCAAATTGTGCAGCTATGCAAGTATAACCACCATCATTTATCATTCTTCAAATCTGTACACGGGCCAAAAAACAAGGAAGCCAAACTGCCTACTAAGCAAAGAGACTTGCACAGACCTTGGGCTAATTGGAACAATTTAAAATTCCTCTCTTGTTTAATTTTTGAGGTAGAAGTAACACAGATGAAAATCCAAAATCCAACTGACACTGTAGAACAGTGAATAAAGGAAGGATGGCATTCAGGTCACACATATAAGCAAAACTCTTAGGCATTTTGTTTCTGTATTAGAAAATTATATACGCTGTAAAATACTTTAAAAAAAAAAAAAGCATCTTTGAGTAGAACACAAAATTTAAGTGACAGATTCTGAAGTTTTTAAAACTGTTTTTCAGACATGTCAGGTAATCAAAACAGAAGACAGTTCTAAAATGTCATTTAACAACCTTTCCATTAAAATACATTAAAAATATAATGTATAGGAATTCAGGGATATGTCTGAAAGCCTCCTGTACAAAGGAGCCAGTGGTCTAGGAGCTGGCACACCAATGCTGAGAGCCTGCAAGTCAGAAAGCCTCAAGGTCACAAGGCAGAGACCATTTCTTTCCTGGTAATATCCTTATTATTAACCCTTGATAATGCTACCAAACTATACACAAATTTTATTCATTCACTTTATAGGTAATGTAACAGAACTGTCAAGGTCTCTTCAGGCAAAATTGTAAATACAATCTGGCTTATTAATATCCCAGAGACATAACTACATTACTCAGCCACACTAGCAAACTGCTTTTTGATAGAGATACCAAAAATGGCTGTGATTGCTAATCATTATTTTAGTTTGGGTTTTTAAGGAATTGCAACCTAGGAATCCTCTAATTTAACTGTTCTTATCTACCTTACACTCAGTAATTACCCAAACCAATGGCAAAGTGTATGTCACAGTGCCTCCTACATATTGATCTACACAGAAGTTGACTGCCATCTATCTATTATCCTTTTAACTCCTGGGGAAAATATCTGCAGCTAACTGATTCAAATTGTGCTGCTATGACTTAGCAAAAGTCCATAATGTTCTGTTCATAACAACAAAAAGGCATAAAAGCTATAAAAGAAGGAAACATTCTGTCTATTCTTGCTGCCACTTAGGTGCAGTTCTGAAATGACCTTCTGAAATAAGTTATCCAAATTTTTAAACTACTGATAGGTTAAAGATGAGCTCACTTTATTTGGCCTCTAGTTCCATCTCTATGTGAAGCAAGTAAAAAGTGAAGTTTACAGCAGCCTACAAAATATTTGGAAAAAAATATAGGGTTTTTTAATGTCATGCATGGAGCAACACAAAAGAGTTCACCTAAATAAGTGCCACATATGGTCCTGGATGCAACCTCTAAGGTTCTCTTGTCTAACTTTTAAAAACAATAAGGTGGGTCAAATAAAAATAAGTTTCCATAACATGAGAGGTCTAAGACTACTTTTAAGTCCTGAGAGAGACAGAATAATTTTGAAAAATTCAAACTATGGAATTCTAATTAGGTTCAGGTGACAAAGGTCAAAAAAAGCTTTTATTTGGCCAAGAACATTTGACTAGCTTTTCTTTGTTTGAATTATAGGCAAAGAACATGCTGAAGAAGATTAAAACTTCCCTGGATTTCTTGGAAAGAGAAGTGTCTAGTTTTTCCTTCTATTACTGAAAAGTGCTGTCAATAAATGCATTATAAGGTAACATTACTATGGTGGTGTCTGCATTTTACTCTCATATTTTTCTCCTTTATAAAGGAGTATGTAATTTATCTATAAATCTGTCAACTCCAACAACAAATTTGATAGCTTCTGGTAATTTGTGAGTACCTCCCAAAAAATTGCAGATGGTCCCTTTCACATCTCTAAACAGCAGAAAAATTCTGACAACACCTAAAAATGCTGAAATAGTAGATTTCATTACAAAATCCCCATATTCACAGATATCCAGAAATAGATTGGTAGGACAGATGCACATCCTGCAAACTGAAATGGAAGAGATGAAGAATTGTGACTAGTCTCTCACAAAACCAGGAAAAGCAGCAGAGAGAAGGTATTCCTCTGAGAGGAATGTAAAAAGATGTGAATGTAACAGCAGAGCTACTAACTATCAAATATCACTCCTTAGTTGATCCCTTGTGCACTGGAAATTTGTTTTATCCTTAATCTCATCAGTTTTCAAATTTATATCTTTATAGGTACAGACTGAAAAAAAAAAGGTGCCAAAAGTATTCAAATGCAAACAAAGGCTGGTGCTCACTCTGTAAGTGCTTAAGCAGCAGTGGACATGTAGCACTGGTTATCAGATATTCTAACTGCTACTTCACCTACTGATTACCATTGTTAGAATGGATAAAGGGAACTATAAGCACCCCAATATTCTGTTAAATGGGTATAAGGATGAAAATAATCTGGAGCTAAACCTGTTGCTGTGCAGACCCCATGACTGTCAGACAGTTCCCAGCTGAGTCTCCTCACTGACTCACCTGAGCAGCCCTGCTGGGTCTTCTCTAGAGAGACAATTTATGTGAACATGGATGGCTGAACAAAACCCTTTGCACCAACCAATATTTTTCCTTCTCTACCTTTGCTGAGCCACCTTGTCTGTTTTTCTCTTTCCCTAATGATCAATGTCACATTTTCTATTCTCTTTACCAGATTTTGCGATTCCAACACTGCGGATGCCTTGCCTTAGATTTATCCTGCAGACAACAGTTTTGTAATACAGCTGTAGAGCTCACTCAAACCATATGGATCTCAGTGGGTATTTCAGTGCTCACTCTGCAATTTTTGGTTTTCCAAGTGCAATGTGTAGATTCCTATCATTACTCTAAACAGATAGAACATCTGCTCAATCTGTTTTACAGACTGAAAAGAAGAAAAGGAAGCAATTTTAAGCTATATATGGAACCTACATATAAAAATATTAGAAGATTTACAGAGCATGTAACTGTTGGTACACACCAGGGATACAGAGGCATCTGTAGCTGGTCCCAACACTGCGGCAGATGCCGTGTGCACACGGGTTCAGAGCACAGAAGTCGATCAGCTGAGCACATGTGGGTCCTGTAAATCCAGGACTGCAGCTGCAGGAGAAGGCCAGTCTGTCTGCATAACAGGTCCCGTTGTTCTGGCAGGGGGATGACGCACAAGGGTCTATTTTGTCCTCGCAAGTGGTTCCTAAAAACCCTAAAAGAAATAAATGGGTTTGAGAAATGAGCATCCTGACATGCATACAATTTTAATAACTAAAGCACGTTAAAAGTAAGCCATTGAGAGATCTCTTTTCCATTCTTTGTTAATTCTAGGAATATTATAAAAATACAGACTTCTTACGTAATTAACTCTAATTTTGCCCATTAACATTCTACGAAAAGCGATGCTTCAGCTAAAATCATACTATAAATGATTAAGGCAGTGAATTTCAGAAATATTTGCTGAAACTGACAGTGCTTATCTGCTTTCTGAATGAATCTGGCTTGAAAAGCAGAAGAGATTTTCTAAAGATCAGGAGCTGGCTAGCCTAGAAAAAAAAGAAAAAAGCCCAAAGTGACCTATTTTTCCTAACCTAACGTGTATGTTAAATGCAACAACCTCTTAAACAGAACATGGGTTTATTGAGTTGCAATAATTTAAAGAATATCTTTTACAAGAACAGACTTCTCATTAGCAGGAGAGACAATGATTTATTGAAGCAACACCATGCCAAAAATAGGCTAAGGGAAAGGATATTCTTGCAAGGGAACTTTTAATCAGATGTAGGGAAGTATAATGTTTTAATGAATTGCAGTAACTACAGCTTGTATCTATGCATAAACATGTATCCTGTATGTAGTAACACAACGCATGGTTATTGTAGCCTAAAGAAGTCAGAAAAGCATATGCAAGTTCTAAACCCTTCCAAATAAAAGAGACAACTGTCCTTCCCACTCAATTATATTTTTTTAGTGAGTATTTGGTCCTTTTGTACAGACCATCACTTTTCAGGCTTAAAATTCCCTGGAATACCTTACATTGCAAAAAAGCTCTTAATAATACAGTAGAATAATAAACAAAGGTGAGTAACCCACAAAGAGAATACTACAGAGATCTACTCAGAGAATTAACAAAACTCATATTAATGGAACTAAGAAAAGATGGGGAGGCCACAATTGCTCTGTGAGTTCCAGACAAAGTAGGATTTTTTTGGTCACAGTTGGCAGCAGGATTTTAGGGGCATCTTCAAAATATTAGGTGCAGGACAAATAACTTTCAATATCATATCTCTCTTGGATGTCCATAAGACTTATATCAGAATTATAGAATGAAAATCATGGAAGAAATAATGTAATTTAAAAAAAAAAGTAACTAGAAAGATGGAAAGAAAAGAAATAACCTACAGATTGGACTTTTAAGTTTTGTCATACAAACTCTGCAACAGACCAGGAGAGAAAATCAGATCTGGCAGGGCACAGATGAAGAACGGGCAAGAGCCTTCTGTCCTCCCCATTTTGCTATCCCATGGCTCCAATTGCTTCATGGGCTTTGTCAGGACCACCTGCTCGCCCAGGCTGAACAGAGAGCCTAAAAACAAACACTGTGGAATCCTGAACTAGAGGTCCCTCCTGTAGATAATAACTAACCATCAGAAACTCCACAGAACAGAAACCCCAAGAGCAAGGATGTCATTCCAGCAGTGGTTCACTGACAAACTAAGAAAGCCTGTACTGTTGTAATAAAATCTTGGCCAGATTTAAAAGAATCTGCAAGGACTTTTAACTATTACCAGGAGGAGATCAGCCAGTGAGTCCAGTGAAATCTCTCAAGTAACTCTGAAACCAGATTAACCAGGATCAAGGAGATCTGAGGTCACACAATGACACTAATGCCACTCCCCTACAACCTTTGCAGTAATCTTCCCTCCAAAGAGGAGGGTACTGGCAGATGGCTAATGTTTCAAGTGACAAAGCACTTCAAGAATATATTCAGGTTTAAAATACACCAAAACATGTTGCCCTTGTGCTATCTTTGACTGCACTGTGAAATGCGTTTAGGTGATTCTGGAAGTTCAAATCTCAGGCATGAGTCAAATATCTGAGAACACTCAAAGCAGAAAGTATTGAGAAATCTATTATTTTGGTATTTCTGAATGTACATTTAAATCCATACCAGTCCGATGCTGAAAACCAATAATGTAAGTAACAGCTATAAAAATAAATTTCAGAGGTGTATTGACTGAAAACATAGTCAAATTCCAGATGGAAAAATATCATTGTTTATCTGCAGGAAAATCCCCCTGAAGTGCTTTTCAGCCAGCTAGTATGGACTCAGCCCTGCATGTAGGTCATTGCTAGTATAAAAGGGACATGACTGAAATGCAAAGTCGAGTGGTAATTTTAAAGCTCTGAATACAAAATTTCAGGGAATAACAAAAGCGATAACACAGAAGCCAAAGAGGAAATGCAATAATAGTAAATATTTATACTGGTAAAACCCACAGAACAATGTCTGTGTGCATGGATCAGATCATTTGGCTAGTTGTCAAGAAGAATAAGAGTCTTAACTCAGGTGATATGCTTTATAAATTGCTACAGACCTCCTGGGCAGCGATAGAAACTAGATCACAAATATGTTTTCAGAGACAGAAAAGCTCCAAATAAAAGCCAAATTTTTCATCACAGTGGGATTTTAATTACTTGGCTACTGAAAGCAGAAGAGCCGTGTGCAAGTCAAGAAGTCAAGCATTTTCTGAAGACACAGTAGAACTGCCTTTCATACAGCTTGTGAACAACTAACGTGCCTGAATGTGACATTAGACACAATTCCAAGCACAACAAGTATGTGAAAAATTAAGCCTGTGAATTGCTAGGGCTCAAGATTACAAAAACTTTAACTTTGAACTGCAGGGATAAGTCCTAAAAGAAATACAAGCAATTCATTATTTTCCCTGTAGAAATTTGTCTTGTGAGAAAATAGAAATAAATGGTATTTCATCAGAATTCTGTAAAGAGAAAAAAAGTACTAATCAGAAGGATCAAGAAATCATTAAACTGCTGTAAGATTTTGATTGAAATTTACTCTAGCTAAGTCTTTCTGGATAAGGATGAATAGAGGCTAAAGCCATTCAAGCATTAAGGAGAAGTCTATTAAAAATAAGAGCAATTTGGGAAGGTGCCAGGTAAAAAACATCAGATTAGGGGAAAGAACCAGAAACTAAACAGCCATAAAAAAATTTAATTAACAACAATGTTCTTCAGGTAAATTAAACTCTCTTATGGTAATATGAAGAATTCTGCATTCTGATCACCAGTAACCTTGGGAAATCTTCCATAGGCAACATCTGTGTGAGCCAATTTCCTGTGATCAAGATCAATCAGGATCATTTATTCTATGTACAACTTCAGCAGTTAGAATGACATCTGCAAGATGTACCAGAGAAAAAGGCTTTTACATGAACAACGGAGGAGAGAAAATAGTGAAAACCTTGAAACTTAAACTATTCAAGTCTCGGTAAATAACTTCTGTTCTCCCAGTCAATTAAGATTCATGGTGACAATGTGCATTTCCTAGCTGCTATTGCAAATCAACACATATGAATCACTACTTAGCATCTTCTGTAGCTGTCAAACTCTATTTTCTAAGCCACAGAAACCATAATAAGAGCATTCATAAATTTATTGCTTTCCAGTATTTTCAGAAATACCTGCAGATATTTCAGGACACTTTTGCTCAGTGTTGCCAGTAGTAGTTACCTGAAGCTACTCAAATCAAACCGTCAAAAATAAAATAAAATTAATGCTAAAATGTGAATTTCAAGTAATCTATATACGTTAAACTCTTTATCATAGTTTTTTTATCACAGTTTTTTCACTGTCCTCTTTTATTCTAGAGGATGGCTGACATCCATTATTGCTGATGACCATTTTTCAAAAATATGTTAACCCAAATTAAAATATTTTTGCCCCTTCTGTGCAAGCTGGTGAGCTCCACATAGAGCATGTAGGAACAACTGAAGAACCCAGGCCAGTTTGATGGGGTTGGCCAGCTGAATGCAAGCTATTTTTGTCAAAGATTGATGTTTTCCAGATCCTTTCTGAAGGGAGCTAATCTGTACTTATCATCAGGACATTAAACTTGCATGGAACAGAGCTTCAGAAACATCTTGCAACAGAAGTTTATTTCTTTATTATAACTGATCTGCATTGGCTTTGTTACTGTCTGGCTATGTTCTAAACCATAGTCCACTACTAAATTATTTTAATTTTATCATATAAGCAAAATTACCTGAGTCTCCAAAAAAAACCCAAATAAAACAATATATACACAAGTACCAAGTCTTTCATTCTATCTAATTTTACAAAATTTGTGTCCAGAAGGAACACATTTCCTCACCATGCAACCATGCAATTTCCATACAGTTGGGGTTTTTTATTTTAACTTTTAACAAAGATTTCTGTGAATTTGATCACTACATAAATAAGGATAACTAGTTTCAACATCTCTAAAACTTATGTTGATTTATTAACTAATATCTGTTTATTAATTCAATTTAATTATACTTATTTATTCCAACCAGGGGGGTTTTTTATGTTTCCAATTCCTATTTGTGTATTTAGTTCCACTTCAGGGTATTTTGGAAATATGCATAACTTCTCAGAAGCTGAAAGAAAATGGAGTGACCAAACCAGTAAACTGATGAGCAGTACCCCAATCAGTTTAAATAAAATTATTGTTACTGTCAATACAATAGTCTGTTATATACCACAATGAATGAAGAAAATGAGAGGAGATATTTAAGAGTGATAAGGTTGGAATTATTCTGAACATAAATTTCAAATATTCAGTTTCAGGTTGGCATGTTTATCATGTGTAGGGTTTTAGAATATCTAGAAGTTCCTTTGTGTGATCATTTGAAGGTAATATTTACTAAATGTATGTTTATTGACATAAAATTAATATAACAATCAAAGATCCCTACCCAATAGCAGAGTACAAGATCCAAACATTATTTTCACAGTAACAGTCAAATTTAATCAAATTCCTCAGTCTTTAGTATTGCTTAACCTTCTTCACTACAAATTCAAGTACAGAATTTAATTTTTTCTTTAGTACAGGTGATTCAACAACTTCACGTAAGAGTTCATTTTCTGACATAGTCTGGATATTAAAACCTACAGTGCAACCCACAGAAAATAGAATCTCTAAGCATAATGAAATTTTCTTTACTAAAGGACTCTTGAGATGGTAAAATTGTCTAAAGAATCATCACGAATTGTTCACATCTGAGAGAGGCTTTTTCATGCCTCAGACCTGGCCTTCTGTCAGTTATCTTGTGCTTCTTCATGAACCACATGAAGATCTCATTTGTAAAAGAAATGCACACTCTCAGGATCATTCTTCTTTGTTTCCATCTCATTCCTTTATCTGCCATCTTTTTCTTTTCTTTGTGTGACACTTGCCACATTTTCTTATCCTTTTCCAAGCCACATTACATCTGCAGGCTGTAGTTCCTACACAAACACAAGCTCCTTGGTTACCTTTCCCCACTGTGCTGAATTAACACTACAGAAAGAAAAGCCTTTTCTCAACAAGCAATTACTACCAAGCACAGCAGAATAGCAGCAGAGCAAGAGACCTCACTTAAATTAGAAAATTGGGGGTTGGTAGGCAAATTTGTAAGTTACTGCATCTGCAATTTTCAATTAACTACTCTTTGTTGTATTTACAGAAATTACTGAATCTCTTCAGAGATTAAAACCCAAACAAAAGCTCCCAAACTATTCCTCTGTGAAAGGATAACACCTCAAAAGGTGTAAAAATGATCAAGAGACAGGCATTAGTAAACTCAGACAATACATTTTGTCAAATCAACTCTTTTTTTCTTTCCACAAGACATCTGAATTCTTCAGCTCATTGACATTAGACCTTCCAGAATATAATGGAGAAGCAAAACTTTATTGCTTAGCATGTCCCTGAGGGTACTGCAGAGCAACAGAAGGGCCCCTGCAGACAGGCTGTGCCCCCTGTGTGCCAGCACTCACCCTCAGCACAGGTCCAGGCAGCAGGGCACCTCCATGGGGACACTCCCTCTCTGAACCAGCAGCTCTGAGGGAGTCAGGGAGAAGCTCTGGGATTGCTATTGAGTTGTCACAGGCTGACATAAGAGCAGCCATGCACACAAGATGTCATTTGTTCCTACAAACCTAAGAATGATTTTCTTATGTCCCAGGAACTAATATGAAACTAGTCTTTCTAAGAGAAATAGTCCTGACCAGGCCAGAAAGTGATTTCTGGAACATTCTATTCCCTCCAAAGGCTTTTTCTATGTTAGAAGTAATGGAGGTCAAAGTACAACATCTGATTTTAACAGGAGTTGTAAGTGTATTTCAGAAAGGCTTTTTTTGTTGTTGTTGCCCCAGTGCTTTTGAAAACATTTGTACCATGTGAACATGTCAGACATATAAATGAATAACCAGAGTAACAGCTTTTCCCTCAGTTCCATCCTTGTTCCACAACACAGCTATTGTCAGAAATATGGAAATAATACTGCAGACTAGAACTGGTAGCTCTGCACAGAAATTTCAGAAAGGTGACCCAAAAAGCACGTTTGCCTATCAACAAAGCCTAGGTACAGAAAGGTTCTTCTTGAAGTCGCTAAGAAACTGGTTTGGTTTTTTCTTTCCTCTGGAAGGGTCAAAAATCACATTGTGTCTTTAAGGCAAGTCAGAAACCATAGAAAACCTCAAGACTCCAAGCAGAAAAGGGGCACAAGCTTGTAACACATAACAAAAACAGAAGTGCCAACTGCAAAAAGACCAGAATACTAAGAAGATGATACCAATGTGCCCAGAAAGAAAAAGAGCAATGTATAGAGCCTAAACACTAAGATAGTGCAATAACCATGCCAAAATGAAACTTGAATCACAAAACAGAAACAATTGGAAACTTATCAAACACAAATATGGATCAATGGAAAGAAATGAACAGAAGATAAATATTAAGGGAACAAAGCAGGCAACAAGACTGAGGAATCAAATATCTCAACACAGAGGTATCCAAAGACAAGCAAACAGGGAAGAGGCACCAGTGGCTCGGTTATCCTGCAGCAAAAAAAGCTGCTGCTGGTGGGAATTCCACAGCCCAGGCAGTGGCAGAGCCCAGCAGATCCCTCAGTCCAGCAGTGACCCTGTGCCCTGGCAGCAGGGGAGAAGCTGAGGTAGGACCAGCATGTTCACTAACAGGACATCAGGAGTGAGCAATGATGAGCCTCACACAGAAACACCTATGGCAGACATAAAACAACCAAAAACCCCAGTAGCTGCTCTTCCAACATTACTGGAAGGATCATTTCCTGCACTGCATCCCTAAAGATTCTTAAACAGATTTCTTAAGAAAACCACAAGTGAATTATTGACCAAGTCTAACATCTAATCTTTTTCTCCTGAATTTCATTACTATTTATAAAGGAAATAATTTCCTAAACTTTTCCACATGCAGGATCTGCACAGCTGTCAATATGTCAGTCTGTGTTTCAACAGAGCAGTCAAGTGTTAAAGCACAGCACTCTAGAAAAGCAAGGGATCAGCCTTTAGAGACTCCAAATAATCTTCATTATTAAGCAAGTAGATATTACCAGAGGAATTATCAAAGGCTTGCCCCCTTAGAGCAAGCATTAGGTGCTGGCAGAACAAACCCAACATCCACAGATCAAGGAAGGACAGAAGTATAATTAGTTCAAAGTTCTAATGTTAATTATAAATAACTAATAGGAGGCTTCATAATTGAAAGCTTCCACTCATGGTAATTTTTTCATGTGCAATTTAGGGATCTGTCATTGCAGTCAGCAGTGTTATGAAAGCACACTCTGGCATTGGGAAGTCCTTGTTTCACATTTACAAGGTTTACCAATGAGAATCAGTGAGGACCTTTCATGTCAAGAAAGGAATACGTCCAAATGGAAAGGAGAATTCATTAAAACTTTGGGGGATTGAAGTATTCCTTTAGTGATTACTTTTACACACATTTTAGCCAACTGGCCCATTCACAGAAATGTGCAAATACTACAAGGGAGGCACTTTATCTCACACGTTTAGTGGACAACATAAAAATCAGATCACACCCTGAACCTCCTCAAATTCAGCTTTCTCATCAGTGCTGGAGCCTGATTTCTACTGTAGAATAAAAAAAACATTTCTGCACCACTTACACACTGAAACACTCAACTCCTACAGCACTTCATATCCTGTTGCTGATTATACCAAGATTTCTCATCTGGTTTTCCTTTCTGCTTACAATTACGAGCTAAGGCACAATTTTAAAAACATTCAAATATCCATATCTACATGTCAGTATAATTGAAAATTTAGAGTCAGTATACCCCCAAAAACAGCACTTTGTACAAGAGAGGTGTTTGCTGCTTACCTTCTGGGCACTGACAGCTGAATCCACTGAGGTGGGATGAGCAGGTCCCTCCATTCTGGCACGGCTGCTGGGTGCAATGATCAATCTCTGACTGGCACAGCTCTCCAGTGTAACCTACAAAACAGCTCACAATATTCAGAGGATGGGGCAAAAACAAGGGTTTACCACTAAACATATTGCTCAGCCTTCCATATAGTACCATTACTTTTCTTGAATCAAATTAACCAATATAAGCAACAGAATCCAGGATGATCTCTCATTTCATATAAAATGAGATTTCTAATTAAAGTGTATATTTTACAGGAGAAGCATAAAAAATAGCAGAATTCTAGAGACTACATCTGTTGTATTTTAACAACAGTAATATTCTGACATCACTAGTGAATTGGCAATAGATATCAGGTCCTCATTGGTACTCATATAACCAAAAAAGAAAGTCCTTTTGGAATGGTTCTCAAATGCAATTTGAATCTCAAGTCAATAATCTTCAGCAAGGCTTTAAACAGAACTCAACACTATGAATTATTTGTGCATATGCTGAATGACTGTCATTTGCTTTTACTTCTGGGCTTCAAAAAGAGTGTTTATTTTAAGTGGGAGCTGTGAAGAACTGCTCAGCACAGTTGCAAACTCTTCCAAAAAAGCTTCTATAAGTTCACAAGCTACAGATTGTGTGTACTGTACTATTTGACCATAAGTTTGCTTTGTTCCATATGTCTGATGTCTGTAAGACATCCCCAAAAAATGAACAAACTTAAAATACAATCTAAATACCTTACCTAAATTTCATAACAAATACCACACATTCCCTTTTTCTAATTTTTAATTACCTTCAAGAAAATATCTTGGATGCACGACTGAAGAAAAAGCTACATGTTACACACAGACACATCTTATTTTTTTAAAAAGGAACCCTACAAAAATTATGAATATCTTTCCTAATGAGCATACTTAACCAAATGGCTGCTGTTGAAGACTGGTAAGCCATGACCAGATGAGCACTGCTATGAGCAGGTACAGGAGAGAAAGACCCCAAGGTGAGATGGAGGACATACATGGATAGGATTTAGCTGATGCAGGGGAGAAAAAGAAAAAAGGAGGGGAAACTCCCCCCAAATCAAACAACTGGGGGGGACACCCATGATTTTATTATCTAATTATTTCTATTTCTACACTATTAACATAATGTAATCAAAATCAAAATTGGTATGGTTTTCTATGTACAGTAAGACCCATACCTGTTAAAATTTATGTCACCATAAAACAGCTGTCAACAGAGATTATCACAGTTGCTACAGCACTACGACAGAAAAACATCTATAAAACTTTCTGTGTACCTTGCACTTTTATATGCTATAGGGAGCTAAATTATAAAACTATTTTCTGCAATGCAAAACCTGGAAAAAGAAACTGCTCTATATTGTGAAATGATTCTATTAAATCACCTAAACTGGAGGAAAAAAATGAGGTTGCAAGCCAGAAATGTGGTCTCATATAGCAGGTCCTCTTGACTCGGTTGAAGTACTTGGAGGGAGGGATCTCAGCTTCACTCTGGAAAACTAGTGATTTTTGCAATTCCAACTGGTCTCAAATTCACATAAGTTTTACAGAAGCAACAATGAGGTATTAGAGAAAACTGCAGCCACTGACTTCTTTCATCTATAGGCTTCACAGCTTTCTGAGTTTGCACATTCAGCTGATTATTTTTATGAATTGTAACACAGTATTGAATGTGCTTAAGTCATCCAAACATTTTTCCAGCTTTGAGCTGTTACCAAGTTTTTGAAGGTTCAAAATTACCCTGGAATTCTAAAATGTGTCCAAAAGAATGTGGCAGGAAGGCCAAAATGATTGTGCTGCTCTGAATCTTGCTACAAGAATTGGACTTCCTGCAATCGCCATTACAGCTTGCAGGAAAGCTCATTAGAGATAATAACTTATGACACATTTATAAAAATAAGTATGTCCTCTCCTATTACCACCTATGCTGCATGTTTTGTCCATCTGAAAGAGAATATGATTCAGGAATAGAATCCCAAATACGTTGCAGGGACTAGAAATGCAGAGGTACTAAAGAAGATCAGGAGAAGTGGGGGGAAAAGCAGATTTTTGGTGAGATACACACTAAGAATCATTACAGCTCTGCATTTTGTGCTGATATTTAACTTCATAACATTTTCTTCTATCAGAATTCAGGAAACATGATCATGTTCACATACAAATGTTTCTGAAACTTGCATATGGAGATATATAAGATAATTAAACCCTTACCTACAATTTTCTTTAATATTTTTTCATATGAAATTAATATTTTTTAGAAATTCAAAGTTATATGAAAGCAGATAGTTTTTCAAACTGATTTTTAGTGTGTGGACACAAATTTTGGTGGATAAAATAATTACAGGTAGAAACACAAACCACTGACATTAACAGTGATTGAACCATTTGAATGACATTAGATATTTGATATTGAAAAAAAATTAAGAGGAATTATTTTTAAAAGCCAAAAGTCTAAACCTAAGCTTATGTTTGGTGGTCACAGAACACTTCTGAAAAAAGAAAAAAAAAAAAACAAAAAACCAAAACACAACAACACAAACCATAAAAACAACAAACTGATAAAGAAAAAGCTGATGTAAACCAAATGTTGCTCTTGTGTTTTTAGTAGGTAAAGTTCCACTAGTTATGATTAATTCTCTTATGGGGTTAAGGTTCAGATGTGTGCTTTCAATGGCATTTTTCACCAACGGAGAACTTTCCACTGCCCTTACGATGTTGTTGCATTTTCTGTCTCTTCTGGTATCAGAAGATGCACAGTTCACTGCTCTGCAAATAGATATGCACTGAATGTCAAGTGAAGCTGCATTATTCAAGATTTCAAAACCTACCAGGCAGGCAGCTGCAGGTGAAATTGTTCCTGTCGTGTTTCTGTGCTACATCAGTGCAGGTTGCATTGTTCTGGCAAGGCTGGCTCTGACAGGCATCAAATTCTTCACACTGGGAACCCTTATATGCATCTTCACAATCACAAAAAAATGTTGCCTAAAACAAAGATATGTTTAATGTACTTCACAAGAAATTTTTCAAAATGATGTTTTCATTTAATAGACCTCTGAACAAAGATGGTTTGGTTTTCCTGTTCATAACAACAGTAGTTGCCATAAATACATCAACTGAGCAAAGCTATTCCCTGAAATACTAAATCTGCACCAATTCTTCAGCTCAAATTTTTAATGCTGTTGGGTCATTTCATCTAGACAAGGAGTCTGGGATCAGATCCATAATATCTAAATCATTATACATTTTTTCTTCCATTCCAGAAATCAGATTTATAGGCTGAAATAACTGTCAGAATCAATAATGTGCAGATTTACTGCAACAAAATCCTATTACAGATATGCACTCTTGACATGAGAGGCTCCCAGAGTGGTACTTCAGCAGTAACACCCCCTTTCAATTCTGTTAAAATGAGCCTTCTTCTGAGGATATTCATTACCTTTTCCAAACTTTGCTGCTTAATAAAAATCAAGACCACTACACCCCTTAAAATTTTAAAGTGTCTACACGAGGCATGATATGGCACTTTTTTTTTTTTTTTTTGGTAATAAAACAATCAAAATTAGATTTGAAAACTCTTTAGGTGGCTAAGTCTGTCAAGGAAGTCTCCACGAAAAGAAGCAAGGAAAGCTCTCTCTGTGGTGTGCATTAGGTGCCATCTGAATCTTTGTTGTTAAACACTAGATGGCAACATCACTCACTCGCATCTACTTCAAAGCCATCCGGATCTTTAGTGCTGGAACGCAGCTGTCCCATGCACAGAGAGATGGGGCCTTCTGTTTTAGCTTGGTTTTGCTTCATGTGAATAAATAGATGTGGCTTAAGTAGAAAATAATCATCTTCACATAAATAAAAAACTTCACTCAGTAAACTCCAGATCTCACTCTTCCTTACAAATATCACACTGGTAGTGTTATACGAGAATAAATATGATACATCTCCAAAACTCAAAACCATTTTATTTTATTTATCAGGAGTGCCAGAAGCCCCTCTTAGGGGTATAGTCTACACATGTTCTGGAATTTACCCCAGCCTCTTCACAAAGCAGCTCTGAATATCTCACACATCACCAATGACAGGTTTCAAACAAGGCTGTAGTTCAACAAAGGAAAGATAAGAAAGCAAAACAGAGTCAAAATTATTGTATTCACATAGCACAGTAACTATCTTTAAAGATAATTCATGTGAGCTGTCTACAGAGACACAAATAGCATGGCTCTGCCTCCACTAAAAGCTCAGCATTACAATGTAGGTATTAATACATTTAAACAATGTAACAACCAGTCACTGCTTCAACAACGATGGTGAAATAGGAAGTTTAAAAAGACTCAGATAATATATCTGTCCAAGAGTTTGATAGAGAGATCCATTCACCATAAAGAGTAGTTAACAAAATGGAGGTTGAAAGCTGCAAAAGAAAAGCACTGTAACCCTTCAATTTGAAATATCTAATGACAGGTAACAGTTCTGAGATGCTGACAAGATGTTCTATGGAGAAGATTAGGTTTTCATCACTTACCCCATTTGGTATTACTTTTTTCCTGAATAGATAACATGTACTAGTAAATTTGAGGAAAAATGAGTCAAGAAGCAGCTCCACACTGTCACTATGCTAGAATTAATGATACTAAGAACTCCAAAATTATCTACTACCACTCAAGAGATCATCTGTGTATTTTATTTAAGTGCAAATTATTGTATAATTTTGGATGGCAATAAAATAATTTTTTAAAATAATTTGCTATTATCCAACCTGTACCATATTATAAATATAGTTGGAATATAGTACTTTTTTGCTATTCTAATTAGGAGAGTAATAAATCCTTTTTTTCACTGTAGCAAAGAAGTTATTAAGATGGCCAGACCAAAACTAATATCTTCTCTCTCTTACTGAGAAAGACTTTCAGTATTTAGTACAACTCACAGCGAGTTACTATAATATTTGAGCAAGACACTGCATGACAATTACTTACTTCAGAGCATACTGTACTCAGGAAAATAAGTCCATATGCAGGACAGCATACCTTCAGGTATGCATGAGGGGTTTTGTAATCTGCCTTTTTACAGGTTATTATCAAATGGATCTATCACAATGCTTCCAGCCTGCACAGAAGACGTGGAAACCACTGCTATTCAATTCAATATATTATTCCTCAGTGCAGGCAAAGGCCAGATATTTTTGTGTAAATCTGATGGGTTCTAAATCTAGCAATAAAATTTCATATTTACACAGTCAGCCAATCCACATTTTATATGGGAGAGCCAAAGTTACGGAACAGAGCAATCTCTGAGAGAAACAGCCTCTTATGCAAGCAAAATTGTGGCACTCACAATCAATGGATGGCCCAAGTTCACTTCAGAATCTTACATGTAATTGGAAATTCACACCAGACAAATCTCTCCCCTTTGGGTTAACATCAAAATTTTCTCTTCCATAAACTGCTGTTAACTCATCCTGGTGTAAAGCCAAGTATATGAATGTGAGAGTGGTGTTTATATTGTGATGATGCCAAGAGCAGTGCCACACTTCTGACACATTCCTGTTCCCTTGAGGACAAGTGGCAAGCATGGCAGCAAAACAGGCACAAAGCTCATACAAAGGAAGGAAAAGGCATCACTTGAGCTCAGCATCACCTCACATCACAGCTCCAAACAATGAATTTTATGTTCCATTCAAAAGCAACAATAATTGAAAACAAAGCTTAGCATTAGAACTTTGCTTTTCATAATCACACTCTATAAAAAGCATCTGGCTGAGTAGAAGTCAAGTTACAGATCAGCAAGGAATGAGTAAAAACTGGCCAAGGCTCCCAGGCTAGACCAGATTTCATTTGTTTATAGTTACATGCACTCTATGCATAACAGTAACCTCCAGTGCTTATATCACTGCAGATTGTTAACTACATTTAAATTTCCCAATAAACAGATGTGTTCCTACATTCTTTTACATTCTACTAGATTTGAAATAAAACTGTGAAGTGCATAAAACCCCGAAGACAACCATTAATCTTCTTGGCACTGGCAGCAACAACCACAGCCAGCAGAGCTCTGAGCCTGCTCATGGCACTGGGCCTTTTATGCATTCTTCTAAGAAGTTGCTTTGCATCCTGCAGATTGTGCAAAGCAGAATGAATTATGGATAAAAACAAACAGCAAATCACAAAGGGCACACTTTAAATTTAAAGAAAATTGTAGTTTATGTTCTACCAAAAGAAGTGCATGGTGGGAAGCAGACACAATGGTTGTCATGTCGAGTGTGTAATTTTGGCAGCCACTCGCTCCATCATTAGGGAAATCATCAAGATATTTTAGAGCACATCTCACACAATTTGAGTTAAACAATGTCAAAAACATTCTACTTAAAGAAACGTGCACCTTCTGTTTTTGTCTTATGCTGGGCATGAATCAGTTTCCTGTCTGAAGTTCTCTGAAGCACCTAACAGCCTGAAGAGCAAGGAAAGCTCACGAATTTAGAAACACAGTACAGACAAAAAGACAGTATGGCATTTGGATTCCCCCTGGAGTAGGAGGCTGGATACAAATTAACTTCATTTTGGTCAGTGTATTTGATGTTTTAGCAAGCTACCCCAGCCCAGTACAGGTTTGATGGCATTTGAGAGGATCACTGGGAGCATTCCTCATTTGTTCAAGTTCTAGAAAACTCAGCAGCAGTTTGCAACAGCAAAAATAGAAGCAATTGCATTTCTCAAGTTAAAATTTTATTTGAAGATAGCTAAATGTCTTTTATGGTCATATAAATATATTTACATTAATCTTTTCTATCTTTTTTTATATTTAGATGTATTGATAATCCTGCTAATTCTTGATCTCTGACTGCCATTAATTGATAGATACTCTTCAGAAATGGATTTTGACATGGTTTCTGTGTGCCACAACTTCAGCCAGAGGGGTTTTGTTCACTACAGCCTAGTGCATGTTATATCAAAAACACTGCCTCAATAAATTTTCCCGTTATTAGGTCCAGAGAAAGAATGGTGGAAAGATATGAACAATCCTAATTTTTTCTATTTCCTTGACAGGGAAAATGACAGCCTGCACGTGCACAAGGCAGGGCTCTCTCATCACTCACTGTTCTGGTTTTAACATATAAAGCTTCCAGTGTCAAGATTACAGGTAGGAACATAAAGATACTGGTTTATATTTTTTTGAGTTAAATAATTGCTTCTCTTTCTTGCTGTAAAGCCAATCTGTCTTTTTTAAAGAAAATTTTACTTTATTTGCTATATCTTAAAAGATAAATAAGACATGGATAAGTATTAGGGGCCATATATGCTTTTCCCTTAATATAGAAAAGCATTAATTCTTCTGCATGGATATGGGAAGCAATTTATTTTTATTTTGTAGGATGACATGCAACAAGAGAAAGAAATTAGAGTCATAAAATTGGGCAAACAACATGAAAATATACAAAATGAGGCAATCTATCAAAAGATTTAACTCTCAAATTGACAAAAATGGGAAAAGACGATATTTTGATATGCCATTATGCATAGTAAAACTGAACATATTATTTATTTAATTATTATTTTATTTATTTTTTTAACATATTATTGTAAGTCAAATTCTAAATACTGAATTTGTAAAATAAAAGCTATAAATACAGTAAAGCACAAAAACTGGACTATGAAATAGAATGCTGTATCTGAATGAATAATTTATTTGGATACTAGCCAGCTGGTATAGTAAAGTAGCATTTATTTCTAAATTCATCTTGCAATAATTATGTTCACACATTACCTCAAGCATTTTACAAAATTCATTTTGAGAAATAAAACACATAATTATTCCAGATGTTAGTACTGCCATGTATGTATAGATTACTGTGGCAATTTAATTATTGTTGTTCCAATTCAAAACACCATTTTCTATCAAATATGCTTATTGAGAATTTAAATCTGAAAATGGTAGCAGATGAACTAAAAGTGAATTCACTCAATATGCCAAATTTTTTGTGCTCACAGCAGGCTCACAGCTGTTAATATTTACTCAACAGTTACTACTGCTTTTATCTCCCAAACGAATATTAATAAAACCAAAGATTAACTGTGCATATTTGTGCTGTAAATGACTTTTAATCCATGAAATAAAAAATAACATGTATAGAAGGTAATAGAGTATAGAGTATGTAAATCACAAAAGCCCAGTCTGGTTTTGTAAAAGCAAATTTGACAGATTTGGTTCTTATTTTCTTATGTTGCTAGATCACACAAAATCCCCAGTGACCGGTGGAGTTGCCATTGTAATCCCTCAGTGCAGCATTATGTAAAGGACAAAGCTGTACAGGAAACCTTGCAGCCACTGCCAAATCACTCCATTCTGTTTCTTCTCATAATTACAGCCAGGTAATTCCATTGCACTGGTCAGTCTATTCTGAGTAAGCAATTAATTATTAAAACATGGAGAGAGAAGCACTAATTAAAGCTGATTTAAAGGTGGAGAACTTCACAAACCTGAGCACATTGGCCTGGAGATTGGAGATCCCAAGTGCCCATGCCGTGGTCCTGTTTTAGAGAAACTTCCTTCTACAGTGACTGGAAGATGCAGTACAAATTCCCTTATACCTGATTTGACCAATTGTTCTCATTGCCAGGGCAGGGTGTGAATCTTTGCATCTCATTTCTGTTATTTTCTTACCTCAAGTGCTTGATTTTCAGGTGATCAATATTGCTGTTATTTAGTAACCCCTGTGGGCTTTTGACACCTTTTACACAGCTGCAAGGTATAGACCCCAGGGACAATTTGCCCTGTGTTTAAACCATCCTGGAACTGCCACGTCACAGGAATGTCCTGGTGAGTTGTCCTTACCTCGTGTGGCTTGGTGATGCATTTCCCCTTCCCTGAGCATGGGAAGGTGTCTGAATGGCTGCCCACAGGCATGCAGGTGCTCACTTTCACCACCACAGTCAGGCGTAGAGCCACAATGCACTTGGTAACTGAATCGTTCAAAAAACCTTAAAAAAAACCCAAAATATTCTTGTTATATGACAAAATAGGCTGATACTGCTAATGCTTTGCAGCTAGGCAAACAAATGAAACTGATTTGAAATAAACTGTCAACTAAGAACAAAATTGCTCATACTTAATGCACACCTCTCTGAATGCAAGGCATGTAAATACAAGTTAAAATACAGATTGAAGACAAACCTCATTATACTGATTTAAAAAGGAAGACAGGATGGTGAAACAGATCTTCCAGAGCTCAAAGCTACATTTTTTAGGTTTCAAAATTTAATGCTTTTTCCTGCTACTTTTTGAAAAGCTAAAAAAAATTCTTTAATTTCTTTAATGGCAAGGAACACAAAAATCAAATTTTGTGGAGGAATACATTTACATGAATTCATAAAAGTTACCTCCAGAGCTAAAAAAACTCAGATTCATTACACTGGTAAAAGATGGAGAAACCCTTTGGCTCTGTTTTTTATGAAGTTTGCAAGAATATACTTATACCTCTTGACAGCATTTCTTTGTGTATTTGCAATGTAAGTATTATTGAATGTCTGATCTCTCTATAAGCTGATCTAGCAAGTGGAGATGAACTAAATATGGAAATAGGAACACTGGACAAGGAACAAGAAGTTTCATGAATCTCTGGCTAGCAGCTGTAGTTGCACAGAATGAAAAAAAGTTGTGGTTGGTAGCTATTAAAACACACTGGAGCATAACAACACTATCACACACACTCCTAACAGATTATCTGAAAAATAAAAGAAGAACAACAGGAAAGATAAAATGGGCCACATACACAGCCTGTGACATATGGGATAAAGTCAGAGTTCATGTCAAAACACACAGCCCCTGCTCCTGTACTTCATTTGTGCTTGTTCCAGCACACCGATGAGACTCCTGGACCACAGCCCTTCCATGTGTGGCATCAATTAATTGTTTGGTTTGGGGAGGATAAATGTGCACTGACACAAAAACATGGGTGTGATATAGTGTATATACTGTGCAGAATTTATGCATTAAAAACCACCAAGATCCTTCCACAGACTGTCAAACCTTGACTGCACTGTCCTCTATGTGGGTAGACTCCAAAGGGTCTAAGACTGTAGTAGTGTCAGAATGGGATCTTGCAGGCACAGAACCATTCTAGGATTCTCCATTTCTTTAGAAAATATAGAAGGAATTTAAGACAATTTAAGCAAAAATTGATGGGTTCTTGGAACAAATATCCTTAGTTTTAAAAAGAACAACTTAATAGATGCAGTGTATGACACAGAATGTTTTTTCTTAGATTTTCCACTTCAAATTGCAAAATCCATTTACAGCCTAAGCCTCTAAGGAGCTTCAAAGATGCAGTTCAGCTTCTTGCGTTATAGACTGGAGATAGCACAACATTTAGTCACATGAAAAAAAACAGTAAAAAGTATTTTTAATGAACAAGAAGAAACAAAAGTTTCATGAAACAGAACTTGAAGTGAATGCTCTTTCAGAACAGCTGCTAAGCACTACTTACATTTTGCGTATGGAAGTGTCAAGCATGACTAATTCTACAAATTCCACACAAAATCATGTGGAAGATTGGCATTTTTTGTTCTTCATTTTTAGATTTCACTTTTTAAAATGCTGCATTCCTTCAGCTATTAGTTGTCTATGATGTCTAAACCCTACCTTCAAACAGGAAAATCTCATGTCCTACATAGACATCATTAGCTTGAGAACAGCTTTTATAAGTTAGTTGAATATTTTAAAGGATCAGATTTAAAAAAAAAACAACCAACATATGTATTGGGTATAGTTCCAAATGCCTAATGGTCTGTTTTGGCTAGTGAAGATTATTGTAATCTGATGACCTCTTCAAAGCAAGCCAATTTATTCTGGCCTCAATACATACCCCATTTTTACCCATCTGTTCAAAGATGCAGCCAGAATTTTTCTTTAACAATTGAATGCAATTGTCACTGGCAGTCATGCAATTATATGTGAATGCTTGGAAGAATGTGGTATTTAGAAAATGTCTTTGGGTTCACATTTCCTTGTCTGAAGCAGATTGTTACATATTCTTCAGGACAGTTCCCTAAAGAAATATTAAATCAACCTTCTTTGTACTTTGAATCTTGTTACTATTTTGGTATCAAAAGCCCTTAGGCAAACCACTGAAAAAATCATTATTCTCTCTGAATATATGCCACACATTTTCCTGCAATTTCTAATTATCTCACCTAATTTGTAAATACTACAAAAATACAAACATGGGTATTTATTTTCACTCTATAGAAGTTGCATACAACTTTCTGAGATCTATAGGTTTTAAGGCTAAAAGAAGCTTGTCCAATCATCTAAATATAACACCCTGCTTAACTCAGGTCACAGCACTTCAATTAATTCCTTTCCCAATTCCCATAACAGCAACTGAACTAGAGTGAGTTTTCAGTTCTATTTTTAACCTCTACATTGCAGAATAATTTTGGAACCATATTTACAGCTACTTTCATCTCAGATCTGGAGAAAAATATTACAGCAGTTTATACCAACAGGTAATCTTGTTCAGTTCAAACCTTGCTGGTTTTCTAAAGCCAGTTAAAACATAATGGCATCAAAGCATTTTTAGCTGCAGAATTCAGGTTTGAGTTATTTACAGTAATATTGCGGAAACAATTCTCAAGCCTAATAAATCATAATGTGATGTGAGTAGTCATCTAGATTGCAGAGGAGGCATTTTCAAGCTTTTTGCACACATATTTGATAGTGTGGGCAATGCCTGCACGATTTCCTTCACAGAATGCATGGTAAAATACACTACAGCTCGTTCCACCCTGGCAGCTCCACACACGTCATGTCTGAGAGCACAAAGAGTGGATGCTCCTGTTTCACCCACATCAAGAAAATTAAAAATGAAAAATAAGGAATAAAGTCAAACTAAAAGATGACAGGTGCCATCATTACATCCAGATACTTTCAGAAGATCATATCATGCCATTACCAGTACCAGTATGCTTTCTAGACTACACAGACTGATTTGCTTCCTTCACAAGCCCCATTTCTGAGCAATACTTTCCTTCTAAGCACAGCAGTCCGAGGTCAGCAAGATGGTCCACCGTGGACAGTCAAAATAGGGAAGATTGAAGCTAACAGACCACCAAGAAGGTTATCATATTGCACATAATGTCAGCAAAAGGCAAAACACTTCACTAGAAATCATTCACTAACTCCTGGTATGCACCCAGCATGCTCTGAGACACACCAACGCCTTTTGCATTTGGCTCAAATGTATTTCTCTGCATTCTACACAGTGAATACATGTATTCCAAAGATATTCACCCTTGGCTGAAAGAGTAGTTTATCTTTTTACTTCCAGTTCACAGAAGCGTAGATCTTTGAGTTCACCTCAAGTTTTCTTGGATGAGTGAGAATGGCTGCCAAGGGGATTGGGCACTCACAACAAAGTACCCGTCCTCAAGTTTTCAACTTAGTTTTAGCCTGGTTTCCCAAGGAAATGAGACAGCAGTGCCATGTCTATCAGTTTCCATCTGTTCTCTTTTTTTCTCTCAACACTTTCCTACACAAAAAGCTTTTGGGGTCAGTAGTCATCTTCAACATATTGCTAAGCAGTGAAGTCTCAAAGACACCAAGTGCCTACAGCTCCCCTGCACAGTAAGCAGCCCTGGCACCAAGGGCATTGGGAAGTCAAGATGGTAGGAAAACTAAAAAGGGCCCCAGAAGAAGGTGATGTAAATTCTCCACCCCATTCCCCACGTACAGTGCAGTCAGCTTTTCATTATTTGGAAAATGGGGAACTGAGATATAGTTAAATGGAAGAAAACCAGTTCTCATCAGTCCTTCAGGATCAAAGGAGCAGTACTTGGTGTGCCTGCACCGCATCTTCAGTTCTTGCCATGCAGTAACCTAGTGAAGCTGTGATACTTCCAGATCAGATTTCAGTTTCTAGAAAAAACACTGCTGTTATCAAAGTATACTGAGTGTCCTTTGTAAGCCTTACTGGTCCAGGATAGAATCTGTGTAAGTGTACCTGATAGTTCATCCTCAGATGATGGAAAGTCATAGAATTAACGTAAAGTCTAAAAGAGTCCAAAGGAATTTTCTGTTTGACCACATCTCCCCCACCACAAGAGAAAACACTATCCAGCAAGCTAAACAAGAATGGTCAATATGCTCAACCTCTTCTTTTATGGCCATTGAACTTTGCAGACATAATACTTAAAAGAAAGGAAGCTAGGAGAGAAAGAGAACTATATTTTTATTACAGTACCCACCAGAGGGAAAGGAAAAAAAAAAAAAAAAAAGAAAAAGAAAAAGGACGACCTGAATTCTAGTTCTTTCTCCTAAAATGTTTGATGTCCAGATTTTATCCAAAGATTATTTCATGTTCATGTATCATTTGATATAGCTAACATTTAATACCATGAAAATTACTATGAAAACAGGAGTCTATACTTATCACCACCATGCTTCAATGCCTTTTTGGATCTATGCATGAAGCTGAAAATTTACTTTAACTACATGAACTAATTCCCCTCTGTTATGACATTGTATATTATAATCTCAAATAGTTTTCCATCTAGCATATCTAAGCAACCTCAATCCCTCTCTTGTTCATACAAGTCATGTTCAACTCATTTTAGAGACTTAACAAGTGAAAAAGCATAACAAGATGCTATCATGATACACTTAATTCTGAAAATTTACCTTTACATATTGAAATACTGGAGGCCTGCTTTTGATTTACAAATGGACAAACATTTTATCCCCCTTTCTGTGCCACTAATACTCAGGGTCATTAGGGCCTACCAATCCCCCTAGGACCCTGACACCAATACTGTTCTACAGAATATGAAAAATGGGTCAGGAATCCTTTCCTAGTTTGCTTCAGGATGATTATCATCCATAAGAAAATGAGAAGTGAGGAACAGGTAATCAATGCCATTTGCAGTCTTTGATGCGGCACATCGGTGCCATCAGCGCCCGAGATCGCTCTGACGATGCTGCTAGGCAACCTAGCATCTGGGGATACAGAAATACAGCTGCAAGAGCAAAACTGCTATTTTGTCCACAAATAGCACTATTTATAGGTGGCACAACTCTCCCAAATTCTATATAGATCAGCATGCTTACTGTGCTTCATTCACAGAAGCCTTGATCAGATACTGCTTTTGAAAGTATATATAGATTCTAATGAGAATCAGTTCAAGAACTGTTTCAAATTTTTATTTTTCACAAACTCACATGAAACAGCAATTTAAAGAATTTTTCCTGAGAGGTGTCTGAAAACCTTCTCATGGCATTCAGTGTCTTCTCCAAATTGCATTCACAGTCACAGTCAGTTTTTAGATGGATGTGCTTTCTGCCTTTGCTAGGAACAACGAAGACAGCCTGGGCTCCCAAAATCAAACTACACTTTCTTCTCAGGCACAACCACTGAAAGGTAAGAGTGCTGCTGCTCGGGTTACATCCTCAGCAACAACACCACAGTTCTGCCAGAGACAGATTCACAATGATAGTGTTACACTGGTGTAAGAGAAAGCAAAATTTCAGTGTCAGAAAATTATTTTCATAACTTTGGAAAGAAACAGCACACAGCTTGCCTTCCAAGCTGGAGCTCAGTTTTGCAGGACTGCTAGTAAAAAATATTTATGAACTGAGCAAACCAGTTGAATTCACTTACCGTAGCGAAGTCCTGTGTTCCACTAAATTTCCTCTATAACAAATATCAATTTCTAAATTTCACTGTTACTTAAACAATTATCCAACTTAATAGCTTGACTGGACCAAACCCCATGACAGAATTAAGAAACAGTCAGCTAGCAGGAGTGCACTTACTCTTACAAAGCCACTTGCATTCAGCTTGTTAAGGAGCTGTGGCAGTAGCTTAAAGTGTGACCTTCTCCCACAGCTTCAAGGACTCTGCCTGCAGTCCAAAGTAATGCTGAAAGCCCAGTAAATCTTAAAATTAGAGAAACAAACCAAAGGTATTTCACTAAACATTAAAAATTTGAGTAGATGAACCTCCAAAGACAGACTAAAAAAATAATTTCTTATTGTTACTTGCTAGAAATAGAAGGGAATAAAAATTAAGTTTTGAATAATTTTCTGATTAATTAAAGATTACTCTAAAGAGTAAAAATTATTTAAATGCTAGCTTAAAACATAATACAATGTATGCAAATAGTAACTAATCTGATGTTTACATCTATTTATATGTGAGACGAGGTACGTGCAACTTGATCACAAAGGACAGGATATTTATTTTGTCATATTTATAAAGATACCTTTTCTTATATAGGCCAACAGCATTCTTCAGAATGGTTTGGATTTCAGCTGAATGCTTCACTTCTTTGCCTTACAAGGCTATCTTTTAAAAGAAATCATTGAAATTAACACTTCACTTTACTTTTCTCTTTGCTGCTGCTATTGTTTACCAAAAGGTCATTTTCTGCAAGGTCAGCTCTTGTGCCCAGAACCCCAGGGAAATGTTCAGTTGGGCACAACGCTCAAATCTGCGGACAACAGGGCCCTCCCAGGCAAATTTCTCACTTAAACTGAGAACCCCACTAAGTGGAGCAGTTGTCACCAGCTCCCCTGGCGAGGCCGCCGTGCACAGGAGGAGCAGAACAGTCACGCACAGGACAGAGGTTCTGCAGTCAGCTGGGCACAGGCACAGCCCCAACCCCAACCACGGCACGGGCAGGGCACAGGAGCTCACTTGGTCCAGGGTGAATGTGGGTTGAGTCAATGACTGCATGGACCGGAAGCTCACCCAGATCCTCAGCTGACACAGGACAACTGGATAAAGCTGGAGTAACTTGATTACGTGGCTTTCAGTGAATTCAATTCACACATCTCCTATTACGAAGTAAAATTGTCCTATTTGATTTTTGCTTAAGTGAAAACAATTTCAAGATGCAGTAAATTGCTTTCTTTAAGCAGAAATGTGTGCATGTTTTAGAGGCCTGTAACAACACAAAACACAACATCTCGAAGACCCAGCGACAATTTGCCTCCTAATCTGAAATGCTATTTCCAGATAAAGAGTTAGAAAAGACCAGCTTGTTTCAAAATATCTCTCTATATTCTTTTGTTTCACATAGTATTTTACATTGTTTCATCTTGCCTATTCAATATAGCTGCACTAGTAATGCTGGTGACCCCTCATTAATGCATGATGAGACCTTGCAGGGACACTCCTTGAATAATCAAAGAACAGAAGAGTAAAAAACCACTCAGGGCAGAGTCAGAAAAGAAAATACTTTGTTGCATTTGAAAGGCAGGACAGCATTTTGGATTGGAAAATATTATCCTTCCTCACATAGAACCATATGGCTCCCACACTTATTAAAAAGCAGCAGATATCTTGTGCTTCAGAAGCCAAGCATTAATTTTCCTTTTTAAGCCAAACATCAAAAAGTTTCATGGAATTCAAGCAAGCTGCCTTAGAGGTGTTGGCATTTGAATGGCATCAGTACTCTTCATCTCACCACAAAGATGCTAGAGCACCTATTTTCAAGTGAGTTTGTACAGCTACCAATTTTATTTAAGGAAATACATTTGAAATACTTGATAATTATAATTTAAAGCAGCTAATTATACTGTATTGATCTAAAAGGCTGGGCATCTTCGAGAAAACCAGATGACATGCCAAGTAATGTCAACTGACAAGTCTACATCAGTTTTTGTTTGCTGTGATGAAAATAAGCACTATAATTTAAAGGGTGTGCTGGAGGATTTATTTTCTGTTCAGATAAAAATACTAATTCATATTAGATGTTAAACTTTCTGCCTTATTATCTGCAAAGTCTTATCTGAGAAATAGAAATTTTGCTTATAAATGTCTACCTTTGATTTATAAGCAGACAATAAGCTAAAAAACTAATGTAGCAATATCTCATGAAAGCTGCTTTTTAAGCAGAATCTTTATTCTCTTTTTAAGCAGCTGCTTAAGCAGCACCATGAAAGTGCTAAATAAAGCACAAAGCCTAAAAGCAAGTAGTTTCAAGCTATTTACAAGCATTTTTTTTACAATTATATACAAACTTTTCTAATATATTGCCTATGGGGAAATGGAGGCAAAATACTAATGCCCAACTGTTTGTTTTAGTATTTTTCTGAAACACCTCCAATCATTACTGCTTCAGCTCTGGGCAGACCAAGGCAGAAAAGCAATTTTTCCAGCATTTTATCATGAAAGCTGATAAGAAGGAGATCTTTTTTTCAACAGAAATAATATCCTAGTAGCCATGATAAAGACCTGAAAACATAATTTCATTTTTTAATGTTGTTAGGAGAAAGAAAGGAAATTGATTGCATGCACACAGAGTCAGCACCGCCAGCTTCACCTTCTACATAATACCCAAAACCTCCAAATAAACACTTCTTGAAATTAAGTAGTAATCATACAATAATCATATAATATGCTGGTTTGTATTGGTTTGAAAAGAAAAATGGTATAGAGATGGGTCAGGGGAGGTTTAGGTTGGATATTAGGAAAATATTCATCATCCTGAAGGTGGTTGGGCACAAAACAAGGCAGTGCTCACAGCACCAAGGTTGACAGAGTCCAAGACGTGTTGGGACAACACTCTCAGGCACAGGAGGGAATTCTTGGGGTCCCTTGTGCAGGGCCAGGAGCTGGATGATCCTGGTGGGTCCCTTCTAACTCTGCATATTCTGTGATTCCATGAATTATTACTCAATCTCCAAATTCATTAAGAAGAAGCTATAGCTGTTTTGTGTCCTAGCTGCTAACTGGACTGTTAAATGCAGTCTGCTATCTGTACAGCCACACTGGTATATACCAGTTTTCCAAGCAGACTGCAAACTGTGTGAAATTAGACCTGCTTGACTGCAGGTCTGCCAGCCACAGGTGCACCTTTGGATATACCTGAAGCACAGAACTGTTGCCTTAGTAAACAGGTATATTAATTTAGCACCAGGGTTAATTAATTGACTTGTGCAGAAGCAGATGGTGTACAATCACTGTAAAACTTCTAAAATGGGAGCATTAAAAAAAAGTAATACTTTAATGCTTTTCTTCTACATTGGGTTGGGTTTCTTCAGTATTTTGACAGCAACCTATGTTCTCAAAATTAATGTTCCAGTTCTCAGTCAGAGCATGATAGCATGCTTGGACAAAAGAGATGCATGCAACAAATCATAAAGGATTTTTGTGGGAGATGCCATACAAGCTGAGAATGTCCTTCAAAGCCCTTTAAAGGCTCTTTTTATTTTTTGAAGGAAAATGTTAATGCATCATTTTTTCTCAAGACAGCTCTTATTTAATCAATTCAGTATATCTTTTGCGTTTGCAACAATCTTGTACAGAAAAATATATACATGTTCCAAAATCCAGTATATTATTCCTGGAAAGAGAGAAGTGCACAATGCTGGGTAGATTAGATTTCCCCCAAAACACACAGCAAGCAGCACTTTCAACTCACCCCAGAGATCTTTAGCTGTAACCCATTAGCATTCATGAGAACTTCTGAAAGACTTCTCCACCAACTGACGGTGCATCAGGGAATTCTTATCTCACATTTTCAGACTTGCAAAATGTATTTCATCTGATTTCAATTTTTCAAGATATATTGCAATGAGGAATAGGTGTGTGACTCTAATAACGTAAAGTTTTGCAGTTAACTCATTTTTAAATGTTAGTCTAGTACCATTACTGCAAGCATGAATATATGAAGATCCAGAAATAAAACAAATACTGATGAGACATTTTATAAATATCAGAAATAGTTTATGCAGGAATCACTCATTAACTTCAAAGAACATTGGGACAAAGAGTACGAATCTGTAAGTCTAATTAATGGACAGCCTGCCTTTTACTTCAATAACGTTTTTAGTGTTGAACCCTTAATTTCCATCTCTTATTTAAGGACACCATTAAATCTCTTCTGCTTCCCTTTCTCACTGTTTCTTTGGCCAATCTTGATGCCCACCCACAGCACTCCACAGAATTGATATTAAAAACATTTCCTGCTCAGAAATGCCCTCAGTTAAATGCCTTTTGTTTAAATCTTGGTTTCAGAAGAAGTATTGTTGCTGCAAAGCAGAGCAGAGACAGACACTCACCTGGATTGTCCTGCAGACCAACCCTTGGTGACCACCCCTGTCTAGCAGTGCCCTGGCACTGAAAGCCACCTTGGCATGGCCCATGTGCTTCATCCTGTTCCTAATCCACACAGTTCACTTCCTCTGTTCAAAGCCTGAACCATATTGGGGGTTCTTCCCCACTGGCTAATAAGTACACTCTAATAAAACATAACACATTGTTTTAGAAGACTGGCACATGTGTAGTAGCAAATCTTACAGAGAAACTCTTTAAAATTCCTCTGAGCAAAGCATGAGAGGAACAGAATGTCCAGGCCAGTCTTCTGCTGGCCACGGCCGGGCAAAGGCTGTAATTAAACCATTTAATAATGGTGCATAATCCCAGCACCACAACTCCTTCCCTGCACTGCAAGGCCCTGTTTGCAGAGGCAGCAGCCATTTCATAAACCCCACTACAGAGCACAGAGCTGTTCTGGTGAGCTGTGCTCGCTCTCCCCTTGGTTCTCACACAGTGCAGGTACTGTCTCTGGGGTGAGCAGCTCCGTGCTGACAGCCTCTATTTTTAGATCTCACAAATAGAATTCTTCCCAACCTCCAAACACTGTGCCCCGAACCACAGGATCAGCAAATCAGCACATTCTGAGCCCTTTCAATCTTGTATAAACAACCTTAAACTTGTGTCACCACAAGGTAACACAAAATAAATAATATTTCCCTAAAAGTTTTATCTTTGACATAAATAACTTATTCAGGAAGATTTGCAAGAGGCAATTATAGTACCTTGCTGAGTAACAAAACTTGGAAGGAACACAGTGAGAAATGACTCAAAAAGGATGTAGATCAAAAAGAGACACACACACAGAAAATTCAAACCAAAAAAACCCACTCAGATCGTCCTCATTTTTCTTTTACAGCTCTAATTAGAAATTCTTTACAAGATTTAAAAAATGCCCTTATACAAAATTCACCAATTAAGAGGAAAAAACCTTTAAAATCACATTTGAATAAACACAAAAAGAGTGGATGAAGGAGGAGGAAATCACATAAAGTAAATGTATCAACTGACAGGGCCCACAGCCTTACTGTGTGACTGCTTACAGAAGCCTACAGCATTTTGTGGTCTCCTCATATCACCCTGGCTTACACATCATCACTAAAAGCACTGGCAACATTATTGGGTTTTTTATACAAAATCACCCACTTTAACTTATTGTACCTTAGAATAAACTTTTCATGTCTATCAAGAATCATGGAAATTTGTCTATAAGAAAAACTTTATTCAAGTGACTTATTGAGAGCTAAATTATTAATAACTTGTGAAGCACATCAAATTGGCCGACCTCTTCCATACATATGGATCAAATCTCAAGTAAAAATCGTATTATTTTTCTATAAGCCTTAGTAGAATCATGGATTTCAGTTGAGGGAAGATAAAATTCATTTTCACACCAAATAACTAAGTTACTTTTTAAGTTTTACACCCAAGGCTTGCACGTCATTGGACAAAAACTGATGATGGAAAGTAAGCAGAATATTTCCATACAACTGAGAAAGAAAATTAGAGGCTCTTTCTTAAACTAAAAAAATTCATGTCTTAGTTTCAGCAGCTGGAAAATTTTACAATTTTTTTTACAGGAATTTCACTATCAGGACATTAAAAAGAAAAACCAAAGAAAGTATCGAAAACCACATGGGGGTAAAGCAAAAGGTCTCAGAATACTTGTATTGCATGAAATAAACCATTTTTATGAATTCAACCTTGTGTTTTCATGTAGGAAAAGGTACATTTTCACCTCATGTTACCCAGCACACAATTAAAAAAATCAAAGTAAGAATCCCAGTGACAAAAATTCAACTATAGTGAATATACTTTCAGACATATAGTGAATACTCTTTCAGACAAACTCTGAAAGAGTAACTCAATACATATTTTATTTATCTAAATTAATAAGCTGTGCTGCATGGCTTGTACAGTCAAGTGGAGCCTTCATAGAGCAACTTGGGCCCTCTGCTTCAGAGCTCAGACCAAGCTGTGCCTTTAGGCATTTTCACCACTCCATAAAAGCTACCAATTATACTGTCTTCAGGATATTTTTATCATACATTAACTACCAAAAAGCAAATGCAAAAATTTATTCCAGAGACATGAGAGAATGGCTTTAACTCTGATAAATTAAATGCAAAACAAGATTAAAAAGGAAAAAAAGCCTAAAACTACATATCTTAGAAGAAATAATAATATTAAAAGAAAGAAAGTGGAAAATTATTTGAAGGAAATAAACATCACTAAAAGAAACCACTGATGATAAGAATTAAATTAGTCAACTAACAACCTTCGAGCAGTATCTTTGGAAAGTGATAGCTGAAAAAAGAGAGAACAAGGTACTACTCCTGCATTTGGAGATTTTCTGTATTAGCTACACACTTGGAATTTTTCCCAGTATTTCTACATAAGAATGTATTTAATTTTACATTTATTAGCATGGTAAGTTTTCAAAGAACAATTGTGGCAGCTTATAGTTCCTTTAAAAATTTACAGCATTTCAAGTAGGTAACAATAAGTGTTGTTATTACAATGACTTTGGTTTCATGTCATTGGTATAATAAAACATCTACCCCGAAATCTCAATTTAATTAAGTCTATTGTGTCTATGCATAAATACAGCACTAAATCTGTGTTATTTCCCATACCCTTAAAAATAATTTATCAGGCTATTTTCATTAAACTCCTTTCACAAAGATGCTTAACATTTAATTGCTGAGTGAAACAAATATTGTATTTCTAAGGTTCCATATTCACAGAGACAACACTAGAAGATAAAAAAGTAGTGCAATTAAACACTGTTAAAATATAATAGGAAATCTAATCTTCTAATATATTTTTTCAATTCTCATGTCTACAGGCTTAAGCTTCTTCACAAAACATCCCATGAAACGAAACAATACCTGACAAAGAAACACCTCAAGCATTCACCTGCTGCATAATTTACTGCAGCATTTGCCAAAAACTTATTAAAATAGAACATACAAAATAACTTGCATCATCTCAAAGTATCAGACAAAGGTGATGTAGGTTTTAAAGTGAATGGTGCCACCTATGTAAGAATTTAGTGCAACTCTTGTCTGGTTTGAATCAACCAATGTCTGAAACAAGGTCCCAATATCCCATCAGGATCTTTCAGCACTTAAAGGAATTAGTCCTTTGTTCCTCTGATGAATAAACCATCAGCTGTCACCTGGAGGTGATGGACAGAAAGTCAGCATGTTACTCACCAATAAAGTAGTTGTTTCCTAATGCAAGCATTTCTTCAGAAAGCACAAGTCCACCCAGTGCCTGGAGAAGAGTGACACTTCTGCCATCAATAAGTGAACACTGTTTAAATCCAGTGCTAGTGACCTTCCATAGCAGGATGAGAGAAGCAGTAGCATCTTGCCTTATTCTAAGAAAAGAAATTGTGAGAATATTTGAGGGAAATCAGTGTAATTAGGAAGTAGACCACTGTAGAACTGAACCTTAACAAGGACGAGAAAGTTAAGTCTGGCAAGTATGGAGTTAGGAAAATCCTGAATGTGTTTTAGCATGTCCACAAAACTTAAAAATGCTTCAGTTGTAAGATTTGCATAACAGTTTATGTAATAGCAGATTAAATCATACAGAATCCCAATTTCTGATGCTTGAAGGTCACCATCTTAAATGTCCAAGGAAAGTTTAAGATAAATACCACATAACAGTAAAGTATATCCTTATAAAGGATCCTTAGTCACTGTTTGTATCTATGCCTTTTTGAGCAGTACCCCCATCCTAGTGCCATCATTTTCTGCAGCTGAAGCACACCCAGCCCTGCTGTTTACTGAAGAACACTCAATGTTCGCTCAATAGCGGGAGGCCGATCCTGGTAGAGATCCTCGTTTGTCTGACACCCCAGATCGAAGGCTCAGGACAGTTTATTCTTGTAAATCAAAGCAGTCACTAAGGCTCCAAGGTCACTGAGCCATGGTGCCTTCCTGAATATTGACAGATTGGACACACCTGCATCCACACTGTGGGCTCTGCTGGGGAGCTACACTATGCCAGTCCTTGTACTCCCAGGGTACTTTTATTCCCTGCTCACCTCCAATCAGAAACAATACAAATCTGTCATATTTCCAGTGAGCTCCCAAGCATTTGCATTGATTTTCTATGAAGGAAATTCCTATGAGTTTGAACAATCCACAACTGCATCCAACTGCTAAGAAATGATCATTCTCTCCTGTTGAAAACAGACCTCCAAATACATAGAGATGAGGCTCTGTTCTACAATTTCCTGCTCTGAAATTGTTTCGATCCTGCTAAAAACACAAGGCAGTTTATCCCTGGTCACTTGTCATTTGATTTTAAAACAAGAAAAGCAAAGTTTAGTAATACTATGTGACAGAAGTTGATAAAATGTTGCAACTAGGCATCATAAGAAGTAATTTTTTAATGGTATTTGCACCCTCTTTAAGAACAAGAGGGTGTAAATTGCTACTCCTCAAGCTGACTGTCTCACTATTACATAGTTTAGGGCTCATATGACAATCAAAACAAAACCAACTTATTAAACTGAAATGATTTCCTTTCAGAGATAGCTGACAGTCGAATCAGGTAAGTTACTTGGGCCTTTAAGATGGTAAATGAAATGAAATGAAATAAAAGTCAATCCTGACTTGCACTAATCTACCCAGGTACAAAACTATTAAATATGTACAGTGTGAAAATTATCAACACTGACTGTGTACTCTGCAACTTCCTTCAAAATGGAGTTTCTCCAGCAAGGCTCTTAAATAGAACTTTAGAATCCACAAATGCCAGCTTTTTCCTGATTCCAAGAAAAGACACTTGTTTGCTTTAGATTCCAGCCAGCCAGGGCATCCACAGTCCCAGATCTCCTCTGACTTAGGCTTGAATGAGCACAATTCAAAGGCTGTGGGAAGGGTGGGATGCCCCCACGTTTAACAGTTGCTGCTCCAAACTGTCTGCAGCTTGTCTGCTTGCATCACTTTGTTTTTTCCTGTGAGCATGGCCTTTTTTAACAGAAACATGGGATTCTGAAAGATAGGATGACAGTATGAGAAAAGTAGGCTATTTTGGGGAAATGTAAGTCTAAAATTGCAGCAAAGCTGTGAGCCAGAGAACTACGTTGGCAGATTTTTTTCTTTAATAAAATTTCCAATAAGAAAAGGCCTCATCCCAGCTGACAGAATCAGATCTTTCTAGGAAGTCAGGTTCTGTTAATTAAATGTAACAAAACAAGTATTTGATCCAAGAAGCATGATTTTGAGAAATGAATAACAGAATAAACTCAAATTTTTTGAGAAATGTGGTTTTTAGGACACACAAAGATTTCACAGCTGATGATGACACCCAAAGCAATAACCCAGAAATCAAATACAAATACACAATATACATGCACTTAAATAGTCAACAATAACACTTCCTATCAGCAAGTAAATCATGATATTAAAGGGAGGAAAAGCGTTCACTGCACAAAGTAGAAAGGAAATATCATATCTTCTCCAAACTGACATCCTCAACACATCTGTCCTAATTTCTAATGCATTATGATAGCCCAGAGACAGCTTACATGCTTACATCTTTTAAAACATTAAATATGTGGGAGAAAATATGCCAAGCAAAGAGCTGTCATGGCTCTGCTACGTGCTTGAAGTCTGAATTCTCTCACAGTCTTTGAGTCATTTGTTAAATTTGACTATCTGAAAAACTGTTGTCTAAAATATCCAGTCAAATGAAAATAAGTGCTTTTTTATTGCATCACATATAAGAATATTCTCACTTTATTGATGTATTCTGTGGAACTTCAAAGGAGATAAGTCGGCCTCCAGCTGAAGTATTGGAACTGGCATTTCCACAAGCCACATCTGGGGTTATCTGAAAAGAAAAATAGCTTTATTTAACAATAAACTATAAAATCTGACTGAAGAAAACCTGAAAGATTTTTTCTTTTACAAATGACACTAATAGTTCAGCACTCATCTAAAAATCCTCAGGAACACTCACTGAAACCTTTATGTTGCCAACAAAGGTGCTGGAAATTCACATAACAATCCTTTCAGGGTTTTGTTTTAACAAAGAAAATCCTGCACAAAACTGTGAATATCTAAAGGTATCTTCCTTTCAAAGTGAACATATTTAGAAAAAGATTAATGGTTTTCTGTTCTTCTATAATAATAAATAATGCTCTAACATTTGCTACATCCAAGAAATAGTGCAACATTAATTTATGAAATACTGAAGGATTTATAGTAACAAATACAGGCATTGACTTTCTATTATATTGAAATATGTTTTCTTCCAAAACAGGTTTCCTTTAAAAAGCACTCTCCCACTTGCCCATTGCTATTCTTTCCAAGTAAAAAATGCTTGGACAAACAGTGCTTTCAGATGGGGAAAATGATGATCACAGCAAGAGCGAAAGGAAGCATTTGCCAAATCCACTGATGACCACCAGGCATAGAAATCAGCTACCACATTAAAGAGATGCAGACACCAGACAAGGTGTCATGCAGCACAGGAACCACAGAGACTCCTTAGTTATTCAGATCTTCAGAAGTATTAATTTCCTAAAGACAGTTCGAAAATTATTACTGTTTCCAAGGGTATACTTATTTTAAATAAGTAATATTTTATGCAGCATAATTGAGTCTATTACTTAATATCATCAGAAGTTTTAAATAACTTCTCATGTGTCTTCATCAACTTGCCTGTGAAATGTCACACTGGAAAAAAACAACAAATCAGTTTAACCTTAAAATTTCTAGGCAGATTGCAATGCTATTATTTCAGCCATAGAGAATGTTTGTAAACTTTTTACATCAACCTTAGTGGAAATGCAAAAATGCAACCTGACACACTTCCATGAATTAATCTTACATCAAAGCAAAGGCAGAATAAAATTTGTAAATTTAAATACAATTCAAATTCACATTTTAAATATTACATGAATGTAATGAAACACATGTAAATACATGAACAACAGAAGTTCAGATATGATGCAAGTAATTATTTTTAGGACACTCAGAGCTTGTCTTGTCTCAGGCAAGACAAATACTCAGTATTCACATTTCCCAAGTGAATGATCTCCCAGTGTCTAGATTACTCAATTCATTGTTGAATTCCCTGGTGTATATAATATGAATACATATAGTTCATTAAAAAAAAGGTGAGATACTATTTTATTGTATTTTTCAAATTAATTTTGAAAAATGCTAATATATGCATTACAGTTTTTAAATCTCAGAAATCAAAAATATGGACCTAATAGTCAAAGTACAATTCATCCAAAAAGAGTTTGGTTAACACTCTTCCTTTTATATTTGCCAACATTTAAACGTTTTTTTCTTTAATAATCTGCATGCCTAATGGAACAAAGGGGGGAAAAAATAAGTATCTCTATTCTCATACAGTCTTATACTATATCTGAAATACACTTATTTTTTATCGTATTTCTATAATTTTACAATTTCATGCATCTATTACCTTGGAACATAAGGGGGAAAATTGTAATCTAAGCATTTCATTTACCTTACTGTTTAGTATCAGAAGTTTTTAAAGGAAAAGGTATTGATGACTTTGCAACTAGAAAAAGAAGAATCGTAGAGGCGAGAGCTGAACAAAGTGGCTGCAGAACAAGACCTGAGATTTAACCTTCACAAAATGGAAAAACAAACAAACAAACAAAAATACTTTACAAACACATCAGAACTTAGCATTACTCAGCAGGAAAAGTACACATAGGAAATATTGCTATGATAATTAGAAGACTGAAGGCAAAATGCATCATTTTGACTCTTCTATTAAGAGATCTTTAATGTTCTGTGTATTTCTCGAGGAACTCCATTTGCAATTGGCCCTGACTTCCTGTCTAAGAATCTGGTAAAATAAACATCTAAACCAGTAGGAGGCTAAAACCAGGATTTTACAACAGCTGAAATTTGAATTTTTTTATATATTAATGACCCTGATACTTAGATCAGACAAAAAACATAGGAAGAAGCAGAAACTCTCATCATGAAAAAAATGGTCCCAGCAGTGCCCTATTTCAGACAAGTACTGTGGAGGCAAAAAATGACAGTTTTGACACCTGAATTAAGAAACAAATTGCAGTTTTTTCACAGCTGTGAGGAATTTTTATAAAGATTTTTAAGAGTGTCTCTTTCATGCCTTAACAGAGCACTCTCAAAATGAACTACTGAAGAATGAGGGCAAAGACAACCAATATATAACAACAATGAAGGACACTCAGAAAATGAAAACAACCTGTAATTTTCGCTCTCTCAAAAAAAAAGGCTGCGAGAACTGGTAGGATATATTTAAAACTGAAATCACTGAGAAATATACTTCAATGATTTTCAGAGGACAAAATAAAGATCATTCCCAGTCTAAAGTTAAAAATACAAATAAAGTAGGTATCTAATGTAATTTAAAGACAATCAAAAGAAAATGTAACAGCAATGACATCCAGCAATTCTCCTGAAACATTTAATAATACAGACACATCAGGACAGTGAGAAGGTTCTTGGGGAACAGACTTATAAACATTTACACAAATGATGCAGCTACTTTAAAAATAGTCACCAAAGAAAAAACCTTCATACACCCTCCAGAGTCTAAAGTATGCTTAGGAGCTGATTACAAAGATAAGCTCCTGTGTCAACAGTGAATACATCCAAGACTGTTCTTCAATAACTTATTTAGAGTTTAAAAATATCAAATATCAAATTGTTGACAGTAAATACAGAATTCCTCTTTACATAAATGTTCCATAAGTTTGCATCTAAATCATGTCATATTTGTCTTAAAAGATAACATAATATATAAAAACGGTATTTCTGTTTCAAATGCTTTTAGACTTTACATAGGTAAAAAAGCAGCATCACTTAAGAAAGCAAGAGTGAAATCTTGAGGGTTTTTACTCCTACAATCTTTACCTGGGCCTTAACAAGACAGAAGTGATTTTGTTAGATTTCCTTACCAGGCCATGGCAGTGGAATAGAAGAGATGGCAAAGAAAATCAGGGCTGATACCTAAGAGATCAACAGATTGTTCTTCCATATTACAACTTTTCTGAAGAAATTAAATAGCATGACTTAGAGAGATACTCTCCTGCCTTACAAAATCAGAATAATGAGATATACACTTGATTCAACAAGTGCTGAAATACATGCATAAATCCCAGGGCAATATTTTTACTTGAGTGAGTGCTTTCATTACTTTTCTAAGTGTAGTAGACTTTAATTCAATAAGGCTAAGAAGAGGAGTGTACAGACTTTAAGTCCATATCTATGCAGCCTCTCAGTGCTGAAATTAGCTCTCTGAAGATAGCTATTGTATGTGAAAATTCATAGTAGATTTCTTGAAAAGTTGAGCAGACATTTGTAATTCTAGAAGGCCTTATCAACACGGACAGACTAATCCTGACAGTGCAAAATCCAACAATTCTGCTTCCAGGATACGTTTGCAGTTCTTTTGTATCTCAGCCCCAAGTTCATAGCATGGCAGAAGGCTTTTACTTCTTGCAAAATTGCCACATTTTCCTCAAATTTAAAAGTGGTTTGTAAGTAGAATGGCCAAATTCATACGCACCTTAGAAAGTCCTCACTACTCTATTAACTCTTCCAATAAATATTTCTGAAAACCAACAGACAGTTCCAAACAGTGGAGGAGGTTGCCCAGGTATGTTGTGGATTTTCCATCCTTTGAGTTAAATCTCAGCTGACTGAAGTCCTGAGCAACCTGCTCTAGCTGACCCTGCTTGGAGCAAGGGTTTTAATGAGAAAAAATCCAGAGTGCCTTGAACCTCACCTACACTGTGATTCTGTCAGTGAAAACTCACCCCATGGGCCAGTTGCCTATTAAGTCTTTCCTGTTAATTGCCATTGCAACTTCAGTGACATCACAGTGTCAGTGACCCCACTCAGCAGGGTTTAGTGAAGGTGTTTCTTTTGAAAATATCCCCAAATTTACCACAAATAAGTGTGCATGGCTGTGCACACTAAGGCACACACAGATACCTGTGACTCAGGTACTTTCCTCCTGTTCTGAGAATGTTCTCTTTGGTCAACCTCTTGTTTCCTCAGCTCAAAAAGCCATTCTCCCATTTTTACCTCCTAATGGGGCAACAGACAACTCTGCATGTTTTTGCAGCCAGGGCAAAGTGGAGCAAAATAGTCTAGAATTAAACAGAATATATGAATGCAAACATAACTCTTGAACTAAATAAAAAAGATGGATACAAACTCATCCTACAGCAAAGATCAGTGCTTAAAAGTAAAAAAATAATTAAACATATTTGAAAAGGCATGTTATGGAAGGAGTGAGAAAATGAGTTTTTTGAGAAAAGCAAGGCTGTGTTCTGAGAAAAGCAAGGTGGTACCCCATGAAAACTGGCATGGTCATTAAGAAAGAAAACCTTTCAGTTCCTCAGCAGGGCAGAAATTGTCATGACAAATGCAGTATGAGGAATGGTCTTGTAAATGCTAGTTCTTTCAGATTTTCTTCCAAGGGATTTCATATTAAATTTCAGCTCAATAAAGCAAGTTTTATAACATGCAGTTTTGGCTTTTCTGAACATATAACTACTTTTGTATCAGAATAGGGCCTGCAGGATTTATTCTCTTCTGACCCTGTAAGTATGGCAAGAGGTATCCCTTATTTTCTAAGAAATATAACTTATTTGGCAGTCTTCCTTATGCAAGGGAAAAATAATATATGAAAGAAATAAAACAGGTTAGATCCAAACTATAGATTTTGAGCAGCTGTCATCAAATAAAAACTGAAAAGAGAAGTAGGAAAATAAAGGGCAACAGAATAGAAACAAAGTAGAGGGATCTTGTACTATCTACTTATTGTCAAAATAAGTGAAAGCAGGACGATTTCTAGCACAGAAATTAAACTCAGAACAAATTTCTAAAAGAAAAAAAAGCAGTTTCAGTACGCTTGCCCCTAGAATAGAAAAAGTATGGTTTCTGAAAAATCTAGTGTCATTTAGCTTAACCTCCCCATCATTGCACTTGTTTCTTTTTGCATTTGTTTCTTTTCAGATGGGACAATGCTTGGGAAAAAAAAAACAAAAAACAAA
>VXBR01010920.1:3557717-3610527 GCA_013400215.1 Cisticola juncidis
ACACCAGAACAGAAAGGAAATCAAGGTTTATTTCTAACATATCTCACTAGTGGGAAAGAAAAGCAAAATTGTTTAGAGCAGTAGTAGTAGTGCCTCTCTGAAAAACAGCAGGGGAGACTGATAGACTGCATCCAGAAATGGTACCAGATGAAGAAGGCTGACCAGTTACTGTAGCACTGAGAGCTGGTGCAGGGAATGCTGCACATCCTCCCAGTGAATTCTGCTGCTGTTTCTGTTTCTGTGCTCATCTGAGCAAGAGTCACTTTGTGGAGTCAGCAACCACAGCACCAGGAGGATCCAGCACACCCCAGTGTGCGGCAACCCTCCAGATAACATTATTAAAACTCTGTTTTTCTGTCACACACTGTCAGTGCCAACATCACACCAAGAGGCAGATGCATCAGCAGGCACAGGAGGCTCCCTTACACAACAACAGATTACCTAGATCATCATATTAGCAAGCTGCCTTCTTCTCTCCAGCCACCCACCAAATTCACTGTCAGCTTCATAAAATCTGACATTCTGGTCTTGGCTCGGATGGAGATAATTTTCTTCACAATAGCTTGCATGGTGCTATGTTTTGGACTTGTGATGAATGCATGGTTGATAAGAGGGATATTTAGTTATCACTAAACTGTTCACACAATATTGAGGCCTTTTTCTTCGAGTGCCCTCCAGCAAGCAGGCTGGGGGTGCTGAGGGAGCACAGTGGGACAGCTGATCCCAGCTGACAAGAGGGACATCCCACAGCTCAGCAGGTCTTGCTCAGCAATAGAACTGGGGTGGGGGTGGAAGCTGGCCAGAGCTGCTGTTGCTCACAGACTGGCTGGGCATCAGTTACTTTGTGGTAATTTGGGCTTTTTGTTTTACTTGTTTTGTTCATGTTTTTCTTTTATTGTTTTCTATTTCTCCTTTTTTTAAATGATTGACCTATCTTCATCTCCCCATGAGTTTTCCCACTTTTACTCTTCCAATTCTCTCCCCCATCTCACTGGATGGGGCAGTGAGCAGGTGTCTGTGTGAGGTTTAGCTGCCTATGCTCTCCATCCCCAGTGGGTGATCTGAGCAGAGGACAGGCAGCTGAGCACAGCCATTCAATAAAGGTGACTTCCATGAACAGTGAATAGTCAGTTACTATTCCACAGTGCATGGAGCTGTTGGGAAAGACAGGTAAACACTGTGTAAACAAGTTCATTGAGCAAAAATTCCACGCTGGGACATAAACTTCAACCTAAGACTGTCAAGTCAGCTACAGATATTTCTGCACCAAAACACTGAAAGGCAGTAAACACATCAGGCTTTTTTTTTTTTCTTCTTTTTTTGTCCTTGTTTGTTTGTTTGTTTTTCCTTTTTTCCCTCATATTCTCTAAGACTTCAATACAGGATGATTCCTGAAGTAGTTAAATGAATCCAGATATTTTTCAAAAACAGTTCTGGATAACCAAAAATCTTGAGTACACCCACCAATATAGCTTTAGAAGAGAAGACCTTCAGTCTCTTGATGTAATTCTACTCACTAGAATTTCTGTCTTAAAGAGCTTTGATTTTAGGAAACCTGGTATTTATGACTAGCTATTAAACATGATTTAGTAATGGAACACAATAAACTGAGGTTTGTATGGACTTCTCAGAAGTTTTGCTTAAGCATATTGAGCTTTTAGAGACATTTAGGGTTTTATTTATAATAAAGAGTCGCACCTATCCAGAGATGCTTACATCAAGTTGTCTATGAAAATGGTGTTTGTAGATAAACAAAAAGTTCCATAAACTAATATTATAGAGGAGAGAGTTAGTGGAGTTACAGATTTATCCTAGAAGAATGCTAATATTATTCTACAAAAATCTGTGCTGCCTTCATTCTCCTTATGTGTTTGTAGAATATCTTTTGTAGAATATCTTTTACTCAGAGCAAAAGAAAAATTACAGAGATTTCCAAAACAAATACTACATACAGTTAGAAGAGCTGTCTTAAGTCTAACAAAAATTACACATATTCCAGCACTTTAACAGCAATCATAAGAGGGAATGCCAAGAAAATAGGGTAAGAAAAGGGCAGCATATACACTCCAACCTTCACCCATTTCCTGGTCGAAGATTTTCCTAAGATGTCATTTCTAAGGATCAAGTTTCTATTCTGTATTTGGCAATCTCAAATGGATCTCTCCTCTGATTTGGTTCAGATTCTGTTCTGTTCCTCCTTCTGCACCCATACCATACTTTGACAAAAAAAATCACAAATATTTAGCAACACATAAAGTAGTCAAGATTTAAAGGTTCCTGTTTCAGGAATATGCTTAGGGAATAATTCTACCATTGCTGCAGAGCAGGAACACTCTCTTTCAGGATTTTACACCTGATTCAGCCACACTCCTTTTAAAGGCTTGCAGTTTACTGACTAAGGACACATGTAAAACAAATGCTGTCCCCACTGCAAGGGGAATTAGAAGTTTATTGTAGCCTCTAATCATTAGTTCCAAATCCTTGAATCTGAGCACAAAATTGCAATATAAATAGAAGGTTAGACTAGGACTCACATGCTCAGCATTCTAATTTCTGGCTGTGCACCTGGCAAATCACTTCACTGCTCTGTGCTTCAGCATTTTACTCTGTAAAATGGGAATAATACAGCTGATTTCTTTTGAAAAGAATTTCAGGTCTATTACGAAAAGCTGTATATAAGAGTATGGTACTGCTATTCTTACAGTTGATTTTGTACACTGAAACCCTTGTTAAATACATTAATTGAGTAGGATTAATGAGATGGTTTCTTTTTCCCTCCATTGCTGGCTAATAAATCTCTCTTGTACACTATAACACAAAAGATGATTGAACTGGGAAATGTGGATTGTTAGTTGGATCTCTCTTACGAGGGGAACTGGTTGCTCCAAGTAGGAAAAAGAATTATCTTTGAATGGATGAGCACAAAGATAAATTTGTATTATACTAAAGAAAATCAACTGAGAGAAAGTGTTCTTGCTTATGATCTATGGTTTGAGTCCTTAATCTGCACATCAAGAAAAGATTCGTTTCCTGTATGAAGACCACTCTAGGAAATGAAACTGCATCCAAAGACATCAGTCTGTACCTGCTGGTACGGACACTACTGAGACCGTTCATTCCAGCAAGCAGTGCTAAATGTGTCCCTGGTGTCCAAGGCAAGCAGAAAACCTGTCCAGATGTGAGCACACATCATGCCTCTCCTAGACAGCTTACTTCTTTCAGGGGTTCATTCTTTGAGCTCCCAAAACTTCCCAGAAAAGCTTTCATGGAAACTTCATCCTTACAAGAGAGTGAGAGCTTTCACCTGGAGAGAGTCTGGCAAAATTTCTTTCTGAGACAAAAGGGTCTGAAGAACATTAATTTACTTTCAGTATCAATATAGAATAATTTGGAAAACAGACTGTCTTTGAATATTTATAAAGACAAACATAATATCAGTATTTGTTGTCCTCTGAATCTCAACAAAGATAAAAAACAGTACATTTTTTTCAATACAAAACCTACACCTACTTTATTCTCTTCCTTTTAAGAGAGCAAAGAAGGATCAAGTTTTGCAACATTCTTACAGCTAGGGGGAAAGGTATTTTGTTATTAACACATTCTACTTTTGAAATCTCCACCAAAGAGGCTTTGGAACTCAGACCTTCAGGCAAATCAGCTCTCCTCAGTTAATATAGATCAGATACAATGTCTTGAATCAGCAACTGAAATCTCTTTGTTTCAGATAATCATCTCTCTCCTGTGACTTCCAAAGAACAAGGCAGAAGGTCATTATGCCACACTGGAGAGCTTGTCAAAAATACAAGACCCATGACAGTCTATTAAAAACATATCAACACAAGCAGTTTTGTAATTGGATAGCAAGTGATTTCCATGCTAGTGTTAGTCATGCAATAGCAACTGATAACCCATCTGATTAACCCATCTGATTTCTCAGGTAACAGAAGATTTGCAGAAGGGTGAATTTCAGCTATTGAAATACCCACTTGTGAAGGATCTGTTTGACTGAAATTCTTACTGAATCTACCTAAAATGCAAACCAGGCAGAAATGTTCCTCAGACAACACCAGACTGCAGATTGAGGAAGACACACCAGGGAAATCTGGTTCAGGGAAGAGCATGCCCTCAATTGATCAGGACATATGGACCACCCATGCAGAGATGAGGCTGCATTTAAACTAAGTAATAAGAGCAGATAATTGTATGTTTCTGCTTCAGTGCTCTCTCCAAACTCCATCCTTGGTGCCTGGCATATGTTCTACTGTAAAATAATAGATATGGGAGATGGAATTCCAGGAAATGAAGCTTTATGCTCTAGACATTGCCCAACAGCACTCCCACTGAATTGGAATACTGCCCTATAAATACTTACACCTCTGCTAAAATAGGAGAGTTGTAACACCAAACATATATTTTATACAAGCTGATTCTACTTTCAGAAAATTGATTAAATAAATTTTACAGTGGAAACATCAACAAATTTTTTTTGGCTAGCAAAGAGTGATGAAAAATACACTTGTTCCAGGATTAAACTCCTGCCTGCTCATTCTGTCATTCTTTAGTATGTTAAAACACCTCAGCAGAATCAAACTCATCAAAACATTTCAAAAAAGGATACAACTGACATTTTACCTATTTATCCCTGAATAAACTGAAATGAAATTATATTACAAGACCTTTCTCAATAAGAAAAGGATGTTACAAAAATTCTAATTTTTCACCTACAGAAATTAAAATATTTTTTCAGCAACAATTTTCATTATTCCTAGCACTTGGTACTAAACTGATCATTACTTTAACAATAAGTTAAGTTTGATAGGGTTTTTTTTTAATTTTTGCAGATACTTGAATCCAAGCAAAACATTTAAGCATTACAAATAGGGCAGAGTACAACACATTGGAAAGCAAAGATCATATTTCTTAAGCATAATATACAGTGTGCTTTCTAGCTGTAGTTTTACCAGATATTGTGAAGTTTTGACAGAGATTTGTTTGTAAGAGTTACAACAAATGTTTACAATCTAAACATTTAAAAGTTTCCACCACTGCCACTGCATCCCTAGAGTTGTGCCCTGTGTAATGTATTAACTACCACTTTTAATCCTCAAGTAACTATGTTTTCTTAATAATGCAGGAAATTTGGCAAAATGTGATTACAACGGCAAATACCAAAAATATATTAAAGGTATTGCTTTAACTTTTAGAATGTCCTAAATTATTTTGATGTTTGGGGATATGGTGTCACACAATTGACCAGAAGAAGCAATGTCATCCCATTTCAAAAAAGTATCTAATACAACATCTTAGCCAACTAAGTCCATTACTCATAACATGGATCAAATGTGTTTCTGCTTTAATTTTACCAGCATATTAACTTAGGGCAGAGATCATATCTTCAATCTTCTCATGAGGACGTCACGAAACCATGCACAAATGACAACCCGAAAACAACATTTTAAAGCCTTTTTGTCAGTGGATTTTCACTTTGCCAGAACACTCTCACCTCTATTTCATCCCATTTGAGATCCACAACTCTCTGTCCCGCCCTTGGCTGCCACGTGGGCAAGGTCACGGTGGCCCTGGAGCGGGGCAGGGCGATGTCGGGCTCCAGGGTGGAGGCGGCCGGGCCGTGCCGGGGTGCGGGGCGCTCAGTCCGGCCGGAGGCTGCGGGGGCTGCGGGGGCTGCGGACGCTGCGGAGGCTGCGGGAGCTGCGGACGCTGCGGGGCTGAGCACCGAGCGCTCACAGTTTGTTCCCTCAAAGCCTTCGCTGCACAGACACGAGTAGCCATCCCTGCTGCTGCTGCAGTTACCATGGTGACAGGGGTTGCTGGCACAAGGATCTGAAACAAACTGGAAAATACATATCATATAGGTCAGTTACTGGTTGTAAAGGATTTATTTCTGGGTTTTAAAAATACCGTAAAACAGGATTTTTTCCCCCTGCCGTTTTCATCTTCGGAACATATTTATGAACCAAATTCATCTTTGATGTATCTTCAAGGAAGTAAATTCAAAGGATTAAAGAAGAATACAAATTAATCTACATTAACTACTTTCCTCACACCATTTATGCTAATTCACTGTTGCCACGTTCAAACAAAGAGATAAACACAAAAAAGGATTGTGGCCACCATTCATTAGCAGCAATTTTCAAAAACAGACTTAAAAGAGTAACCTATTCAGGGAAAACATCAGATATGCTGGAATTTAAGGAAGTAGGAAATAGGAATAGGAATAGGAAAGGGCACAGCACTTGTGCAGATCAGCAGGTTACGAAGCAGCTCTCTGTGGTCACAGCTAACCAGATCACACAATCCTATTTGAGGACAAAACCTCCTTTGTAAAAGAGCTGGGCCTTTTACCTACACTTCACTTTGTGGACAGCAGTTTCAGAGTCCAATTCATTTGCAGGGGCAAAACTGTGCCTGTTTTTAAAACAGCATGGTAATAGCATAGGACAAGACAGCTCTGTGATGTAAGGAAAAATGCTGTCTGAGGTTTGCATGCCTTTAATTTCTATCTTGAATTTCCCTACAGCTATTTTGTATTTTTTTATGTCATCATTGACTTTCAGTTTAAATGTCTTCACTTTTTTGTGTTGAATTTTACATCCATAATGCATTTACAGAATACACCTACAAACCCTTCAAGTTTCATCTGGAAAAATTAGGTGTACTTGCCCCATTTCCTTGGGGAGGACAAGCCCTTCCCTCCAGACAAGTGTTCATTTTTGCACCTGGAACTCCAAAGTTTGCCACTGTCTTTGGCAAAAGCATCAGTACTCTTGCTTGTACAGCTTCCTAGGCAATACTGAAGAAGTGCTTGTCTAAATGAGAGCTAAATCCCGCTGCTGGCTCACTGTCATCAACCAAGACCATCAGGCACCTCCCTTCACTTGTCTCCACATCAAAGGGAAATCACATCACTGGAATCAGACATTTCCTCATCTTTAAATGCAAATTTCACCCAGGTGCTCCAGTCCCAAAGGTTACTCCATTCCGTCCTGTACAATATTCCTGCTCTTCCCTGAATAAGTAATGCTTCCTATTATATTTCTCAGTAAAGCAGCACAGGTATTTATTATTAAATAGTTGGTATAATGTTATAATGAGATAATGATATAATTATCTCAAGGATTACATAAACCTTAAATATCATTAATGTAAAAAACACGTATTGGGTCTATACTAGCAATTTTACCTTCCATTCCCATTAATCCAAAGGTCTGTTTTCAGGAACAGCAAATCCTAATATAAAACTTTCTTAGATAAAACAACACTATTATTGACCTCAGCTGGAATTCTTTCTTTGACTCAAATTTTTGTACACCCCAGACTCTGTAACATTTTTGGACGGAAAACAGAGGAGACATTATTATGCAAGTTAATTTTGGAGACAGTCAAGGATGAATGTCAGATTTTGTCCTGACAGCTTAGAGGCCATAGAGGACAGCCCAAAATATAAGGCCTATGAATTTATCTCATGGTTTGGTCACAGTTCAGAATGTTATTTACTTTGCTTGGGGACACTTCTCATACAGATAAAGTGACATATTAGACACCAGGGTCAAGCTCTGACTCTTCTTCTTTTTTAACACTCAGCTATATGGCTTGACATATCAAGGAAGTATGGATTTTTATGTTCAGAAGGGTTTATCTCCTTAAAGTCTCTTTCCCCTGCAACTCAAAAGAATACCTAAGTTCTCAAAGAACAATTTCTAAATCTCTTCTCCACAAAATAATATTTAAGTGACAGAAAAGAACAATTTTCAGGAAGGAACTAGTTCTGTAGTTCTGTTCTATGGTTTGTCAGTTATGTTTTAAGCTTGCTACACTGCCAAGTGCCAGAGATATTCATAGAAATTTTCTTTTCCTTTAAGAGTATTGAAGATAAAATGTGTTGACATGTGAACGGAGCCCAGTTCAAAATTGTTTGCACAGTTTTTCATATTCTAGTTTCTTGGACTAGATCTGAGTTTCAAAGAACTGCAAATTTCCTATTGTTGGATAAGCTCTTTACTCATGCTTTTGCAATAAATCCAAATTCAAAATAAGCCTATTTTGTGTTAGTAATTCAAACACCTAAAATTTTAAGGTCATTATCTGCCAACCTAGTAATAAGAAAGAGAAAAATAACATTTTCAATCACAAAGGGCACTTCCCCCATTATTGAATGCATCCATTCACATTACAAGCACAATAAAAAATGTTGTGTGATCCGTGCTATTTGATGCAAACTGATTTGAGCTTGTTTGATTGGAAACATATGTGTTTAATGATTATTAATTCCTGCTCAGCGCTGCTCATGCCATACACTGAAGAACACCTTGTGCTTTAGGAACCACCCCTACCCTTTCAGACATAGTGGAAATGAAAATAATTAAAATGTTTTTGATTAGATGAAAAATAAAAAGATCAATGGATGCTGAACTTCAGCCACGGACTTCCTCAGAAATTAGTTTTATGAAGCACTTCACAGGATTTTATGATTATTCTCATTCCTTAGTTGCTAGTAATTCAAAAGCTCATTTGTCTTTCAGTAATCCTATCAAAACAAATCAATGTCCTTTGTGCATAGGTTTTCTGTTCAACTAAAGAGTCCATTTTAATTATAAGATAAAAAGAGATAAGCAAATAAAATTGATTAATTTGTGTTGGTTGTGATGTTTCCATGGTTTCTCTGGTCCTCACCAAGGTGGCAGCGATGATGATCAGCCAAGTGATCTGAGAAACATTTTGACACAGTGCACAGCATAGCTACATCAGAGTAAAAGCTAGCAAAATTTCAAGGCTTAACCTTCAAGGAACTGTTGAATTTCACAAAAAAAAAAAAAAAAAAAAAAAAAAAAAAAAAAAAAAAAATGAAACAAAACAAAACCAAAACAAAAGAAGAAACCAAAACACCTTGGTCTCGTGAGTAAGAGCTGAATGTAAGTATATTGTGAGTACACAATTATGAGTCCCTTTTTAGCCACTCCTCGTGCAGTTCACTGTATTTTGTGAGACTTTTGCACAGAGAAAAGAAGGCAGCAAGTAACACAAATCCATAGAGCCCATGAATAAATACTAAATCAGTATGATCACTATTGGAAAACCTCTTAGGTACAGAATTTCCATAGTTACTATTAAGAAAGTATAGCTTGTATTTAGGCCTCTTGTTTTCAACCCCATTTTCTCATTTAGTAGTCTGTCTGTTTCTATAATACATCCCTTGACTAAATAGGCACAGCCAGCCGTTGCAGCTGACAGAGCCAAGCTAAAAAGCATAAAATGTATTTGCATGCAATTACTATTCCATATGCCTGGACAATTGTAATCCCTGAAACATTTGTCCAAAAGAATCCTAAGACAGATGCATACCAAGGTGCCCTTCATATCACAGTTAATTTTCCAAAGGCAGACTGGATGTGGTATAATATAAACTGGGCTTGTTTAAGAATCACACTCACAAACAGGGATCCTTTGCCAGCCAGTTCAATTGTTTCCTAAGGTTTCAGCTCGAGATAAAACACTGCAAGATGTAAGTCTGTGAGTTCTTTCTGCCAGCACTACTTGCGATGACAGCAATTTGTCAGTTTGCTCATTCACCTTCTCTTCAGAGTGGTTCTACTTGTTCCACCTGGAGACAGTCCAGGTAGAGCCTCCAAAGAGCCTCAAAAATTAGAATGGTAAGTCTAAAGCCAAGGCTACAGATGAGCTCCTGAACACTGTGCCAAACCTGTCTTCCACCTGCAACTCTCCTCTGAGATGTGTCAGTACAAAATTAACTTTTGGGTCAGGTTTTATTGCTGCTGCCTACAGCCACAGACAATATTACACCAGCTTGCAGCTTCAGTAAAATACGGAAAAAAAAAAACCAGTAAATCTAGTCCTCATATTAGGATTTCAGCAGATTGTTTAAATTCATTCTACATAGTGAATGTTAACCTGTTAACAAAGCCAGGCTGCCACAACGATGTCAAAGGCTGAGACTGCATCTGTGTCCAGGAGCACTCACCACCTCTGAAACAACCTGCAGATATTAAAAACTTACACAGTTTTTAATAGGAAAATCTTCAACTTTCCATGGCTCCCTGAGATAATTTTTTCAGTTACAGGGTAAATTGTTGTGGTTCTCAAATATGTAGAGTTATTTAAGTAGCTGGGACTTTGGAAGTTTTTTCACATGTTCTGGTAAAAAGAGACCTTAGGAGAAATTTAAATCAGTAAAAGTAAAACTGTTTTTGCACCTGCATTGCTGAAGAAATTCCCCAATACAGAAGCAAACAACTTCTCTCCCAGATGAGATCATGGGAAGATCCACCACATATCACCAGGATCAGACACACCAATTTTAAGATTTGCATGGTACATTAAAAATCATCAAATTCTGAATACTTTAGAAAGAAAATAATTAAAACCTACAGTCTAAGCCATTATCTGCTTTTAATAAAGTAGGGGGGAGAAATAGTTTTCCTTTTAAGTACATCTGAAATATCATCTATTTTTGCATATGCATCAATTTATGAAAAAGAGATGGAAACACATTTAAATCTTTTATATAGCAATGACAATAAAGATTATCTAAAAATGTAATCTCTTTGAAAAAATTGTTTAATTATGTTCAAACTATTATTAAAATTTATTCTAATTCAATCCTTCACACTGTGAAGTTGTAAATTCCATTCCATCTCACATTAAATATTAGTGCTAACTATGAAATGAAAAGCAAGAAAAAAAGATGAATTTAAATTAAAAAAACACAGATATTCCAAGTAGTATCCACAGGAAAAGCATTGAGATGAGTGTATCAAATAAATGCATTTTCTTCTGTTTTGAGAAAAGACTGTCTTGAGACTCAGTAGGACTCAAGCAACTTATCTGGGTTCAATTTCTGGCTCTCCCAGAGACATCCTGTGTGAGATGAGAACAGTCAGATTCCATCTCTGCCTCTTTCCAACTGGAAAATGGGGATTACCCTTCCTTTCTCACGCTGCCTGTGCTGGCTGCTTAGAAAGCAATTTTTTTTCAGGGTGGGAACCACAGAGACAGAGGCAATAGGAACTCAAGCAGCACTGAAATATAAATAAATACCATCAAGAAATACACCCCTGTAGAGCAAGGCTAAATCTGTAACCTGCAGATATTTATTCAGGTTTGTTTCTTAGTCTTTCTTTCTTTTTTGCTTCTTTCTGTGGTCATTCTGATTTCTTCTGAACACTTCTTAGCTCCAGTGAACAGAAGTGTTCACAGAGTTATTCAGCAAAGTTGAAAGTTAAGAAAAAATCCTAAGTTGTATTAACTCTTCTAATTAACCCATAATAGACAGGAAAACCATCTTAATATTGCATCTTTAGCCAGTATTCTTCTCAAGACAAGATCTGCTTCAGTACAGCTGCGCTGAAGAATACATTCATTTTTCCACTGTGACTGAACACAACAGAAAGTGGCTAAAACACTCTGATTTAGCAGAGAGTCAGGATGAATGAGAGCTTTTTGTCACATGAGGATGTAAAAATGGAACACTATCAGCACCATGATCCCACAGGTACCACCACCTCAAATGGCTGCTCCCTAGAAGCTGCCATGTCCTTTGTGTGTGAATTTGAGGACACTCCTCATTAGCCATTCCTCTAGCCCATGCACCAGGACACAGTGACACTGCCTGACGGGCTGTGGTGACAGAGGCAGCCCGGGATTGGGACAGGAATTGTGACAGGAACTGGATGTCACCATCTGTCAGAAGGAAGGACCTGCCATCGTGGGGCTGTTCATACTATGAGCTGCCCATGGGATATGAACTACACCAGTCAGGGATTTAACAGAATGGGCAACAACAAAGTAATAAAAAGTGCTTTATACGGAGGTCCTGGAAGCCAGAGCAGTCAGAGGTTTCTTTCCCATCCCTCAAAATAGAGTAAGCAGAAAAAAACATTTCTCTATTATATAAAACAAGAATTTGGCAGCTATGTCAGCTTCAATCATTAGGAACTAACTACAAGCTTCAGGACAAAATTGGGATTAGTTGAGATTCAGAAGGCCAAGGCCAAGAACTGTATCATATGGAAAATAGAATATAAACAACTTCTTTCTAGAAGTAAACATTTACTCTTTTCATTTAGCAATTCAACTGTATGCACAACCCATGAGGAAAGATATCAATAAATCTAATAAAATGTAACCTTTATCGGATAATTCAGAATATGATTCTTTGAAACGCCATTAACAATGAGAACTTTGGATTTCTTCCAAGCTGCAATTCTCATTCCATGAGTTTTGAATATTCAGAGTAATGAAACTGCCAGTGAATGTCATAAAGGGATATAAATTTTCTTTTTTTTTACTTCAGTGAGGCAGAAAGCAAATGCCTAAAGAAATTGTCTGTTTAATTGCAAACCAAAGCATGGCTGCCCAAATCTATTTGAAAAACCAGCAAACATAACAAGGCAGAATTTGAACAGCGTGATAGATTTTAACAACAGAGCTCCAGCAAATGGCTGATTTACCCTTGTGTACAAGGGTACACCAACTGCTTTGCTCTACCTATCCTCAGGCACATTCTTACCTCAAGGTATCCTGAAATAACTGCAAAGTAAATTGAGATCACTTCCCCTCTCCCTAGGTGAAATGAAAATATCTGCTTCTCACTAACCACTGAGAACTGTCAGGTGTCAGCATGGACATAAACAATTATTGAGATGAACCTTACTTTTTTGCTCTGCTTTTCTCATCAGATTATTTTCAATCCTTTTTTTAAATATGTATTTGCCTTTCTCCTGTTGTGAAAGGACATTCAAATTTTTTGATATTTTTATAAATACAGCAGTTTTAATGTTACTTTCCAGGTAGATAAGCTAAGCAAGTTTCTTTCCAGCAACACCCATACTCAGCAAAGACACTTTTTTTAAGAAACCACAATGGAGTCAGGGCATCTACCCAAAGATGGGTCAACTACTTCAAGGATCTAAGAAGTACCAATAGATCTCTGAAGATCAACATTGGTATTTTTACCACAGAATCATCTCATTTTACACTCAGTTAGGGCTGGCACCCTGCTCTAATTGTTACTTGGGAACCCAGTGGTTCTCTCATTCCTGGTGGAAAAAATATCCAAACGATCTGCTACTTGAATTTTCAAAATTACCTAAGGAGATTACTTATCCTGCTCAAAGAAAGATGATCTTAAATTCCTAAAATTTTAGCTGTTTTAAAAACAGTAGTGTGCTATAATCTCTCAACAGGAATGTTGAGTTTTACTTGTTTGTCCAACATTAAAAAACATTGAACAGAACAGATTTGAGAGTTTTCTAGAAATCTAAAAAATAATTAAAAATGTTACCTTCCTTACATGAACAAGCACCCAGGTCAAGGATCAAGGCCATGTAGGTTCTCTAAGTGACAAAAACTGCACAGTGTAAGCTCACACTTAGTTATCTACAAGACACAACACCCTTCCAATGTTCAGCAAGAGAACAGCAACACCATTCTCATTTTCTTCAGCATCAACATCAATCAACCTCAAGACACGAATTCATACAAACTAGACTTCATTAGTTCAAGTAGTCAGGGCATTTCTCGATTTCCAAGTCTGAGGCTTCACACTTTTCTGGGTGACATACAGCAAAATAGACATGCAGTTCTTATAAGAGCAAGAGAAGGACTAAATTACACAGTGAGTTGTGCATAAAACTGCAGCTGAACCATCAACAGTGCATGAAATCCTGAAAAACTCAGCAGATGTGACAATTGACTACTCTCATAGCTTGTTGCCCACAAGAGGCTGTGAAAACAAGAAAAGATAATAAACTTATCCATAAGGTACCTAGGAGGGGTGACATAACCAGCAGCTCATTGATGTCACATTTTCCAAATCAAGTATGAAAAAGACAATTAAAATTTGAGGAGTTTGAAAAGAAGCAGTTGTTATCGTTTCAAGCCACAACACATCAAAAGTGTTGTGGCAGCTGAGGCATTTGGCAATCAATAAAACAGCAAATGCTTATGCACTGAGTCAAATAGAGGAGCATGAGTTGGGTCCTCCAGCACTTTCAACCAACATTCCTGCCCTGCATCCAGTACTGCTGACAGCTCAGTAAATCCCACCTGTGTGGTCTGCTGATTTTGTCTTTATTTCTCATACTTCAATATCCTGTGAGATCTAAAGTTAAAATTTTATCTAGTTGGAAAAATACTGAAAGAAAGATGAAAAAATTTGCAAACTCATGAACGTGTTCTCTCAGTACACACTTTCTCTCAGGACACACTTCTTGTTTTCTGTGATTGATTATGTTATTCCCCATGACTTCTATTTTATAAACTCTTTCCTTTATATAATATATACTTGATTTTAATCCTCTGGACTCGTGATTAGAATTCCAAGACCCAGCTACATTTTTATCTACCTATTGGGGATTAAATTGACTACTAAATACACTTAATTAATACACCTGAGCAACACTGTGCATCTGACATTTGCAGGAATGTCAGATCTGATATCTACAGAGAGGAGATGAAAAGAGATGCCAGTGCAAAAAAGCTGAATTCAGGTCTCTTGTTGTTAAAGCAAACAAGGATTCAAAGCCTTCCTTTCTGGAAAACTCAATAGTTTTTTGGTCAAAAATCATTTTTAATTTTAAGACAGAGACATCTTTATCTTGTAACAAAGCACCTGCCCACACATAAAAAGCGATGTCCAAAGAGTTTCAAATCAACATCCACCTCCTCGTCCTTGAAGAACTTACCATTTTACTGCAAAGATGCAATTAGTTTAAATATTTGAACAATGTTGGGATAGGGATAGAAGCCCAACATTTCTCTGCTCCTCCTTGTTTAAACACCATCACTCACTCATGTTGGCACCCACTGCCATTGTCACTGTCCCTCTCTGTGAAAGCATTTTCAACTACAGCATTGTATCTCACATTTTATGACAGCCTGAGTGAATTCAGTTACTTCACGGCATCTAACACAGCAAATTGTTAAGGTATGAAAATAGCAGCATATGCCTGAACCTTGAGAATAAGCCAGTCTGCAGATCCATAAAATAGGTCTTTATTTTCAGTGGTGAGAGGCAGTGCTTCCCTTAGCCTCATCTGAAATAGCAGTTTTGCCCAGTCAGTAGAACATCCTTTCTGCAGTGTTTTTTTAAAAAACAAATGTATCTTCAGGTCCAAAAGACCTTCTAAAATTGTATTAAAATAAAATGGATTATCATTTTTCCCATGCCACCCAGTAACAATTGCTCAGGGTTTTGTCTTGCTACTCTACGCTAGCAAAATTCTTCTCATGTTAGGCTTTGATTATTTTCTTTTAATTTCAGCTACTTGATCACTCTCAGACCTTCTGGTTATATACACAGACTTTTCCTTAGTGCAGAGGAATGTGCTTCCTGATAGAACAATTCAAAATTCTCTAGGTCTAGGGAAATGAAAATTTGGTGCAAAACCTCCCTCTCTGGGACAATTTTATGCAATCTTAGGTCTCCTGCAGCAAGTTGCAGGGAGCCTATCATTATAAATAGGGGAATTGCCTCTCAGTGTGTTCATTTTCACATCAGAGATGTCAAGAGAAAATTTAATTTTTGTAAGATGCTCTCACTGGTGTCTCCAAGATGCCATGCATACTTATTGCTCAGCATGATGAAAGGTTCATGGTAGAAATGGTGAGTCAAGGTTCAACCCAGCAACAAACTCATCATCCATCATTTTAAATCTGCCCTAAAGATCACAGCTTTTACCAAATGCATTACAATATTAATGAACAGTTCCTGAAAGAAATGAGGATTTGTGCCCCTTCTAGATGAAATGGCACAAATGAAGGGGCCCTGTCCCTATAGGGCTGCTTATGCCTAAGTCTTTCTTTCAGTTGGTCTGAACACTGGAATCAATGAAATCAGACACTGTACAGCCCGTTTTTCTAGCACTGCAGAAAGCAGGGCTGTGACCCAAATAAGCTCTCCTATGAATTCTGTTCTGAGGTCAGATATCAAAAGACTTTATCTGTCATCAAATTACATTGTGTGCACACAGTCCTTTTGCTGTCCACTAGAAACTCTAGAAACAAGAGTGAGAATTTTAGAATTTCTGTCTCTTAATTTCTTAATGGAATTTCTACCATTTTAGAATTCTCTTTTGATGGTTTACCCTCATGAATTAATCTGTATCCAGACAAGTTGAAACCTATGTCACTCCCCATATTATTTACTTCTCTAAATCCATTATTACTCTCTTTGAATGACTTCAAATATCTTTTTTCAGCTTGTAATACCAATACTAATTTATTCCTTCACTATTTGATGCTATGAATTAGACTTATAATTTTCTGATGCAATACTTCATAGCATCTAAAAAATCTTAAGGGTAATAACTAACTGTAGATCTTCTGTCTGATGAAAATTTGGTGATTTTATTATATGTCCCTACACCTTATTTTGTGATATTTAGCAAATCCATTGCTCTTCTTCAAATCACTGGGTTTAGAGACTTCTGCCACAACAGTGTTTGAGAAAGAGGTGAACAAGCAAAGTCTGAGATATTTAGAAGGTGCATCATACACCTCGTTTTCATTCAGTATCCCCGTAGGATGTGGAGAGTACCAGACATGAGTATATCTTGGATTTATACAGTGGTATTGCAATATTTTTCTGCTCTTTTCTCTGGCCTTTTCATCACGGTAATAAAAATATTAAAAGCAACTTTTAGACTAATTTTCATTTGTTTTGACACTATTTCCCATCCATATGACCCCTGACTCTCTACTCACTCTGTTCAAGACCCAGACTGTGCTGGCTGGTTTGGACACAGCCCTGGAGGTTGTGCATGTCCCCTTCCCCTGCACACCTGTACAAACCAGCAGTGAGGACCCACGGGAGCTGTGAGGGCGAGGACTTCCAGCTCTGATCACAGCCATGTGGGGAAGCTTTGTATGGAACACAAAGGCAACAGCAGCAGAACTGTGTTTCCTGCAGATCACTCCAGCAGCCTTCCATCAGTTAGAGTCCTGCATACATGCTTACACTATCAATAGTTTTCTGGGTTTTTTTATTCAAGTTTCCATTAATTCCTGTAACAAAACATTCATTTTTGGTGGCAACATCAGGGCATTTGAAAGGCACTCTCCTATATCAATTTATGATATAATAGATACCAAGACACATAAGAGTGTCTCAGAGCACTCCAGAGGCAAGGAGAAGTGTTTATTGATATTATTTTCCCCCAGATTATCAGGTTTTTAAGGATCCAAAGCTCTTATCTCCTTTTGAAACAGCTACAAGAATTCAAGTGAGTATTTCCTGGCACTGTAAAAGAATCCTAGGTTATTTCTGGGGTTATCACCCAGCATATTGCCTCCACGTCATGCATTAGTGAGGCACTTGGACACTGTCACTCAGAATGCTGAGCTCTGATACAAGTGTTAGTCACAACACTAAAAATGCCACTTCTCCCATTGTAACTGTACTGAAAGATGGTGATTCGGGAAACATTTGGACAGGCAGCCAAACACCAAGCCTACAAACAGCAGAACAGTCAAGTACCTTTTGCACAATATCTCTATCACTGGGGGCCACCCAGCACAACACAGAATTCAATTTGTCCATTCCATGTATTTACATCAGCAGATGAGATGGAATCTTTTGACAAATGCCAGGGGTTTTATAAATTATTGAAAATTACACACGCACATCTTGTGTCAGCATTTTGTCCTTGACCCTCAGCAAACACATTTATACTACAACAAAATTCTTTTAAAAGATAGGAAAAATAGAAAAAAAAAAAAAAGTAACAATTTTAAACCACTCCAATGGGCATGCCCTGCAGGAAGCTTCTAGTGATGGACAAAAAAATGGCTCATTAAATCCCTGCTGCACCATATCCTACACACCTTATTCTGTTAGGTTACATGGTATTTTAAGGCACTACACCACTGCCTTTCTCTCTGAGGATAGAAAGTGTAATGGAGTAGATTCTTAATGCTTTATTTGCAAACAACATAGCCTCACTGAGGTATAAATTTTGTCATTAGTCTTTGTTCTTTCAGTGTTAGTTGATTCAAAAATTGTTTTACATAAGTCATTAAAGGATAACAAAAGTATGGAGAACAAAAAGAAAAGTAAAAAAAGTTTTCTCTCTATCTGACTCGCTTCTAGCTTGCTTCTTATAGACAGGAGGAAAACCATGATGTGATTAGGTATTAAACCTGGCAAATCTCTTCCCATTGACTGATGCCTTCTGCATTACAATTTTTTTTTAACTAAAGACTCAATAAAAATATTTTTCTGGGAAACAAAAGTGGACTTTCTAAATCAAAATAAAAAAGTTCTTTTATCAAGTAATTTCTTGTTTAATGTAGAAAGAAGCCAATTCTAAAATACATTAGGAAATAAATACTGGCGCAGTCTAGAGCAAGAGCAAAACAAGCTAAGAGAAGTTGACCAGAACAAACATAAACTTATTTTGCCAATACAAGAGAAAGAAGTATTAATTAATCAAAAAGTCTAGTCACAGAAACAGCTTGCTTTTCTAATATTTTAGGATGATGAATCATGGGGTCAACATTGTTTTCTCAATTCCAACGAGATACTGAGTTACAGATGAAATAAAGGGAGAGATATGGCTAGTGCTATAGTTTTTTTGCCCCCAAAATAGATTTGAATTGCAAGGAGAGAAGTACACAAGTATTTTACACATGAATATGCAAACATTTAAAAAATAAGTCAGCTATACTTGCTAGATTTGGTACTGTATCTTTAAGCTGAAATATCCTACAGATGCATTCTTGAAGCATTCAGCTGCAAAATACTTAGAATACTAAAGCACAACTTTATGAAATTATGGTCTAAGGAGAAAAAGATGTAAAAAATTTAAATTCTGAAGTGAAAAAGAGAGAAATCTTATTTATGCACATATATTGTATAAGCTTTCCATTACTACTTTTACTTACTAAGTAAATATGTAGGAGGAATACAACAATCCATCTATTGCAGGGCACAGCAGAAAGAATTTTTAGAACTACTGAGACCTACATTTTAGAACAGAAACACTCTGAAAATAATATAGTCTCATTTCTCTCTTCTTCAGGAAAAATCAGGCTGCCGCTCACCTTTGAAAAAAACACTCTTGTGAAATCCTTCATCACAATACTACTGCTTCGTGATCATATTTTCTCTAAGTTCTCTGTAAATGCTAAGTTGTAGTATAACTGAAGTACCATCATGGGAAATCTACAGCAATTACACCCTCAGAGACTGGTCTTGATGATCAAACATATGTTGCAACTGAGCTTCTAATGAGCAATGGACATTTATGCATAGTTGCGTCCTTGAGTAAAGAGGTATAAATTGCAAATTCAAAATAAGATTCAGAATTAGAGAATCAATAAATATCCTAGAAAATACCATTACCCTGCCTGACAGGTATTAGAAATTAAGATGTCAACAACTCTTGATACCTTCTGTGAGTTCTGATGGATATTCCCAAACAGACTGAACTCCTTACAAAGTCTGGGTTCCTGTAGCAGTTCATTTGCTGGCTCCAGTTCTATTCTTGTCTCCCTGAGTTCAAATCCTCAAGAATCCTTTCACAGGCAACCCCAACACTTCTTTAATCTCCTGTTTGAAGGACACCATCATCCAAATGTTTGTGCACTTGTTTCAGGAGAAACCCTCTCATAGGATCCATTCCAACTCAGGATAATCTGTGATGTGTCCTCAAAGGGGATTTCATTGGGGTCTACATTCAACTAACACTCAGAGACTGAGATTCCAGACATGCACCCTCTTACTGGGTAAAAGGAAAGAGAAGGAGTACAGTGGGTGGAAAATCAACAGTAAGTGAACAAATCCCTTTTCCACCGTGCAGGCTATACTAGGATATTTGGGTTACAAGTCAGTCCAAAAGCTTTCTTACATTTAGGTTTGCAAAATCCACTCTCCTCTCCAAAAAACACTAAAAAAAAGCATCCCTCTTTAAAACTTCCTCTGCTTTGCTAGTTTACCAAATCCATACAATTTTCCCTCCCTGCTCAAATGATCTGTTGCTGAATTACAAGCTCACATGGAAGGATCAATACCACTTGGCAGTAAACAATTCATTATTCTAACATTCCTGTATTTGATTCAGAGAAACTCCAGTCAATTTTTGATTATCAGTCTTCATATGCACCCTCTATCAATTCTTCCATGAATTCCAGGGCCAAATACACTGGGGGAAAAAAATAAAGAGACAGAAGCACAATATATTGTGGTCTCTAAAGAAAAAAACTTCTGCTATCAGGTACATATTAAATCCTCATGGTCTTAACCCCTGAGAGAAATAAGTCCAGATTTGTGAAACACCACTGAAATTACGTTTGAAGCCTAAAGGGTAGAGAGATACAGTATGTAAAAAGTGACTTCTATTCTTCTGGTCTCCTCTGCCAAATCACTGACTTCCTGTGACAGCAAAAAGAAAGAAGAGTAAATGAAACATTAAACTCCCATTTAAATCAGATTAAAAAATTTGTTCATTAAGGCTTTCAGCAAGATGGAATTCTATTTCACTATCTGCTTTTGCCATGTCAAGCGGCATAAAAGGACAGCCCTCTAGAAAGCCTAACATGCAGTAAAATGGACTGTTTCAGCCCCAGTGTCAACTTCTGCACGAATTACTAGCCAGAATAGATACATTTAAAACAAAGGTATAGACAAAATACAAACAAATTATAAACATAATTATATCCAAAGCTATCCTTTTCCCAATGGCTTTACTTCTATTTATTTAATGTTCAAAAAAACAGCTTACCAGGAATGAACCACTGCCATGACAATTGTACTGGAATTTAGTGACTAGGTACATTCAGGTTAAATGTCTGTCCAGTTCTGGCAGTCACACTGGCCCTCAACAGATTCAGAGAGTAAAGTGGTTTTAAGGGATCTTCGTGGTCTTGTGAATTAGTATTGAATTTGGAAACAGATTGAAAGGTAAGATAAAAGCAGGTGGCTCATGCACAAGCTTTGTGACATTGCTTTGCCAATATATTTCCAGCTTGGTTTGTCACACTTCTGTTACTTTTCTATTATCCATTACTCAATCAGACTGCATATTTGATGAAGACATTCGGGAATCATTTCTTGCACACAAAAATGTCAAGTAAGAACAAAATAATGAGCAATTTCCTTTTAATTTATGATCTCGAATAGAACTTGAATCTCGATAAAAAGCAAAGGAACCTGAATCATTATTATGATTTCCTTGCATTGCAATTTTCATCTTGTGTGGAACACAGTTAATGTTATTTATGTCTGAAATGCGACTAAAATAACTGGCTATACTAATTGAACAATAAACCACAGAAACCCCTCCCTCACAAGCCAGTAGACTGGCAGCAAGTAGTGCTGTAGGTGTGCCTGTAGCCCTTTGCTCTGGTACCTAGCACATAAAAAATAAAGTCATTTTCTGCCACAAACATGTAGAGATCTGCCAGATAAATATTTGGAAACTGAAAGGCTGGTATTACAAGCAGATTGAAGCATGGCACTATCTCATCCTAAATTTCTTTAGGGTATGCTCCTTCTGCTCACTCTTTGATTGCAAAGACAGAAAAATAAAAGCAAAGCAAAGCAATGCTGATTTTAGATAACAAACCATCTGGTAAAATGCCTACAATAATTACTCTGTTTCCTTTACAATAACTTTCCATATGTTACTAACCAGTCATATTTTGTTGTCCCAAAATATAATCAGCTTGGAACTAAAATGCACTCTAGAGTGCTGAAATTGGACTTACATTCACAATTTAGGATATACCCAACTGCAACTGTACTTATTCTTTCAGTAGAAAATTATGGCTGTGATTTAATATGGTTCTTCATCACCAATCCTTATTAGATTTCAATTTGCAATGATCTTGCAAAACAAAGCACTATCAGACATTCTTTCTTTTTCTCGCTCGTTTTTTTTTTTAGATAAAAGCGAGCACATCTATTTCACCTATTTATCTGCTCTGCTTATTGTAGAAATATTGAAATATTTCCAAAAATAAAACTATCTTTTTGTCTCCATCCCAGTGGACACATCCTGTATCTTCTTTCTGTGGCCAAGATTTACTACCTAAGACAAGCAAATGCACTGAACATTTTTACACTGATCTTAACTAACTCCTTTTTCTGCTCCCACAGAATACCTCAAACTTTTCTCGTTGTAATTTTTATTTCCCTTAAAGAGTTCTTACCAAAAAATGCATATGACTCCATATTTCGTATGACTACACCCCACAAACTATGCAATTTTTCCTTTGAATTCCTAATAGACACAATTATTACCTTGTCAGCATTTTCTAACTATATCAAACTCACCTAGCAAAATGTGTCAGTTCTATTTACAAACCTCACCCAACTAGTGTAAAATATTTTTATACTGAAGGAAAACTGAGCTTAAGCTGCTAGTTAAGAACTACAAAAAACAATCAAACCCTGAGACAGAACACTATTGACAAAGCAAGTAGTAAGATACTTAGAGACATGGCAAGACTGCAGAGTTTATATTCTAGAAGAAATACTGACACCCTACAACTGAAGCAACGCATGACACCTACATTGTTAATATTCAAGTACATGCACAACTAGATGACAGAAATTCTCTTGATTTAGCATCAAGTCTTTTCTCCATAGCTTGTCAAAATATGACAAGTTACACCCCACAGCAGCCAGCAGTACAGAAATGACCTAACAATGCAAACAACACCCCTGAGGCTGAGGAAAGAAATACTGGTAAAAATACATCTAACATTCTTTAAATACAGTCTCCCAGAGTTGATATGAAAAAGTTAAAACACTTGGTAAATCACAGGAATTTCAAATGAATGCTTGTACATTCCTTAATACTACAGATTCTCCAATCTCTGCAGCAAAAAAACTGAACCATACAGGACATCAACCTTAATTTTTCTCACAATCAATATTTACCCACAGGCCAAAAGCCAAGCACCAGATAGTGGGTATTGGCATCATGAAATTGCATTAGGGATGGAAGGGCTAGGAGTAAATAAACTGAAAGAAAGCAACTGAGGCTGTTGACAAAAAACGTTTGAGAGGAAAAGAAAAATTTGAAAGAGAAACAGTTAAAATATAAATTATTTCATAAATACTACACATATAAAACAGCCTAGTTAGAACCAAAAATATGTTTCATAGATCACTTAGTTCAGTGTGCATTACTGTCACCGGCCTTAAAAAACATGGTTTGAAAAATGCACCAGAAATTTTCCTGGTTTTGCTGTTTCTTACAGCAATGACAACTTCCAAAATAATCACACAGCACATAGCACATTGGGAGGTAGGGGATGGTGTTAGAGACCCATGTAAGATTCATGGAGCAGTAGCCCATCCACTTTTAGATAATACAAAATAAAATTTCTTCTCTTTGGCATTCAAAAAAGATCCCTTCAGTCTGAGATTGTTAGAAATGGGGCACATCTCTGTGATTTAATGTCAGTCCATCCTATAAAGGTTCTCATAATCTTACAGTGGTAATCTGCTTAACTGTTCTAGAAATGTGGCTTTATGCAAGAGAAGGGAAAAAAAGAATCACACACATGAAATCTGCTCTCTCTGCTTGTCCAGTGGCAAGAGTGCCTGAGACTTATCTTCAGGATGAGATATTTCTATCTTGCAGTTGGTCTTTTATTGCATCAGCTCCCTCCACTGTTCCCTTTCTTACCTTGTTGCATTCACCCTCCTTTCCCACATGGATAAAATGGAAGAATGTCACGTTCCACTGTGGTGCTTGGAACTAAGCAGGAATTTACTCCTCTCACAATCCTCTTAGATATACAGAACACATCACAGAGTGTCTTGGTAATTAGGGAGCATGTCCCTCTCAAGCAAAGGTTTCTGTAACTCATTCCTGAGTTTCTTGAGTTCACAAACCTTCATTTCAGACTGTGTCAGCTGCAGGCCAGCATTGCTCCTATTTTAGACAAAGACAAAAACTCCCTACTCTCCCCACTCCTCTGTCACTCTAAGTCAAGTTCTTAAAGTATGTCTTTATATGAAAATATGAATATCTTTGAAAATATGTCCCTTTATAAACACTTGTTGTAACTGCACAATTATATATCGACAAACTTTGTGTATAACAACATTTAGGCACAATTTAAATTTTCTCCTTGAAATGTAAAGCTTACATTTATAAACTTTCTTTTAAAGAAAATGTGGCCTAACTTCTCTAGGAATTTCTTACAGATAAGATGGAACAATAGTAAATTCCATGCTGATTAAGAGAACTTTCCACATAAAGCAAAATATATTGTAAAAAGTACACCTCTTTGTCTGTATCTGTCCCAAAAAGTATTCCAGTTTAAAATATTTTCAAATTTTTTTTTTTTTTTTTACTCGGAGCCTTTGAATCTTACAGCAAATTATGGGAGACTTTTTATATTTACTTCTTTATAAACAGAAGTGGATTTACATTTTGTTCCACTTACTTGAAGATACAGTAACTTTTTGAGGATAAGCCAGAAATCATACATGAATGTTGTAGGTTAAAACACATTCTTAAATTACCGGTAAAAACAAAGCAAAGTAAAAACTTGACAGTTGGCTCTGCATCCAACATTTACAGCCAAAATTTGATATTCATTGGCACACATCCCCATCGTTTCCTTTGTTAAAATCTCGGACTTTCTTCAGATCAGTTTTTTTTCAGTGAATGAAGACAACATTTAATTGTGAGTTTTAGTAACACAAAGACACACATATCAGAATTCACCTCTTATTGTTGGTGTATCAAATGCTTATAATTATACCATACTAAGTTTCTAGACTGTGTTCAAAATCTCTTTTTTTTATTCATAAAATGCTAAATCATAGTGCTACCATCAATACTTATTTTACTAATGACCTGTTGAATTTTATTTGGATTCTCTGCTATGTGTATCACCATCATTTTGGAATCTCTCAAAGATCAAACAAAACCCTCCAAATTAACTACAGTGCTAATCCACTTGCTAGTGGATTTTGCCAAACCAAAATCCCCTTGGTTCTACAGAGATGGTTTCATACACACCAGGATATCCTTGGCTGCTAAATGCTACATCTCTAAAAGCCAACAAGAAGGTGCTTAAAATGAGGGAGAAGAGAAGAGAACCTTTCCAATATTCAGTCTTCTGCACAGTGATTACACCAGCAAAAATTTTAAATATTCATTAAACTTGTTCTACCTGGATTCTATGGAAAAACCTGGTAGGCACAGAGAGCCTCAGCATTTTAAAGTGTCTGAATCCATGAACATCACAAAATGTCTTCTACCCAGAAAGGAAGGGCCATAAAGTATAAATGTCTTAAATCCTAACCGAGGCTTTGCTAATCAAACTTCTGGATTAGAAGTTTTACCCAATTAGCTCCCTATTAAAAGATATGGTTACTGAGTTTTCACATTTCCTTTCCAATTGCTTCCTCTTATCTGATTTCTGTCCTTGGGTCCTTATGGTGACCTATATAAAATTACAAAGTCTCATTATCAGAATTCTGCAGCACCCAGAACTGGCGGTAATTGATGAACTGAAACCACAGCTGGAGCAAGAGCTGAAGATGTGAAGTCAGGCAGGAAGGTGTTCCTTTGAAATAAGACAGAAATGGGCTGCTCTCACCAGGGCTTTGAAAACAGGGGTTGGTAAAAATGTGAAGTTCTATGATATAAAATAAGGATGATTTAGGGGAAAAAAAATCTTGATACTTTTATCCTCCTAATCTCTTTCTGCCCGTCCAGGCAGTCATTCAGGAACACCGTCCCTCACAGATTTCATGTGCTTACAAAGGAAGAAAAAATAAATGTAATTTCTGTCGACACTGTGAGTACAGAAAGGGACACTTCACACCCCGTATAAAAATTAATGAGTAGGACTAGTCATGGAAAAGCCATGGAATTCCTAGAACTCTGGAAAGGACATACACAGACATTATCCAAAAAATAGCTCATGAGTTATCGTAGATTACCACTTCACATGTCCTCTAGCAAGTGGGCCAGCATGGTTCAGCAGAACAAGCAGAGCACAACACAAAATATTTTCAGCCTTTGAGAGCATATAAAATTACTGTGAGCATTACTTTCCTCTTATTAACTGAAAGCAAAATGGGAAGTCACCAGTTCCATCATCCTACCTAATTCTCTTGAAATCTGGAGTGCTTTTGGGACCTGCATTGTGCATGAATTACTTTCTTAGATGCATCAAACATGCTGATCTTCAAGTGTTTACAATGCCAAAATGACCCAGTCTTGCTGCTTACATTTTCTCTCCATTGTGACTCACTTTGACAGGAGGAGCTCTTTTATCAGCCATCCCAAAGATTACTTTCCTCCACGTGTGAAGGAAACTTCCTCCAAGTGAAAGAAACGTCTGATGAAACCTCTCCAAACTCTTTCTGTTCTGATTTAAAAATTCTCTTGTTTTAGCTATAAGCAGTTTGTTCTTTAGGCTTAGAATTGAGAATTGCTGTTCCAATTTTTATGAACCCCTAGTACTGGCAATTCTAATGAGCCTCCAGGGCTTTGGAAACACTGAACAATTTGTCAGAATTTCTTAGATTACCTCCAATACTTAAATATCTATAAACATGAACTGCTTTATTTGTGCATGAATGTATCTTGGCTACACCTGACAAAATCTCCAGTTACATGCATTTCCATTCAGAAGCCATCACAAAGTTCACCCGTGTCAAAACACTTGGGGTTATCAGTAAGCAGAGAAAAACAGCAGGATCTTGTCATCTAACACTGACTCAGATAGAACTCTTAGCCCTGTCTATAATCTATACTTAAGGGTCATAACTGGGGTTAAAAGAAAAAAAAACTTTAAGGATATTTTAACGTGCTCACTGTTTCAGAACAAAACAATACTGACAGCAACAACCTAAAAGCATCAAACTTCAGCCAAAACAGGCACAATGTGGGTTTTGCTTCATAGCCTTATGTCATATAATAAAAATGTCATCGGCATGTGTGCTGTCATAACACATTGAAAACCAAGCTTTTGTGCCTCAAAAAGATATCAAATTAGATTAATTTAATCAGCTTTATTTTATCTTTTTACACACACAAGCTGTTTTGCTTATTAAGTGGGACTACAAAAAACATAATTCAGTTTAAATTGCATGTATCATATGGAAGTAAAGGCTTCATAACATGTTCTATAGTTAATTTTGTTATAGAAAAAATCATAGACAAATTGTTCTAGATATGGCTACCATTTGTAACTGACGGGTATAAAATATTGGGCCGTTAAAATGACCTTTTAAAACTTTAATTTTAATAAAACAATTTTTCTTCTCCATGACCAAGAAGTAATTTTTCCGTAAAAATGTTCTAAGAAGTATGAAAACTCTCAAAAAATGTGGACCACAGCAATTTCAAAGTTCTTTTGCAAAAAGGTAAACTTAAATAAGCCAGTGGTCTTTCTCACACTGAAATTCATAATTGCTATAAATATTTTGGAAAAACCCTACTAGAATCCACTTTGTCAGCATCTTAGATTGCAGCAATTAACCTCAGCTAGCTCATTAATTTGATCCAGAAATCTGTTTGTTCCTTAATTTTGCTCCAATCACCACCATAGCACCCTTCATAACCCCAGTAGGTAAAAAAATAAAATAAATAAAAGGAAAAAAATATGGGAAAAAAGCTGTTCCTTGTTCCTTTAAAGAAGTGCATTTATACACTTTCAAAAGTAATTATAAGGGATAGTACACATATTTTCTAAATAAATGTAGTTACAGCTGCAACCTTCCCATGCCTATATAATCCTCAGAAACACATCCCTTCAGAAAGAAAGATATTTACCAGTAAATTTGTATGCCTCCAAATGCATCCACAGATATAAGAGGATAAAACTCAAGTGTAATGCAGAAAGAATTTTTTCAGGACTAAAGCAGGGACACCAAAACAACTTTTTTTTTTTTTTTAAATTAAAAATGTGCATACCTTTTTGGTATGTGCTCCAATTGCACTGGTTCAACAGAATTACATTTTTCTAACAAGGCTGTTGCATCCTTAGAAGACATTCAAACATATTTTTGTATTTTCAAGATATAAACAACTTATTTCCATCTTGCCTTTATAAAATTATATTGAGCATCGTGCTGTATCACATTATAAACAGAAACTACTTATTATAAATACATATAAGAAATGAACATTCCTAAAATGTAATGAGCAAAACTGTGATCTGCATGCTGCAGTTCATTAGGTTCTCATATGAAAAGCAAAAAACACCACAGCTCAAAATTAAAAACTGTGGTTTTAAATTAGTTCTTTTAGGGCTCCTCATCTTTTAACTGCAGTGGGGAATGGATATAAGAAGACAGATGCTGTAAGTTCAGTTCATTACTATCAGCTCTGCATTATTTCCCAATCTTCCTGACACCATGAAGATTGATTGCCACTCTATTCCTTCAGATGTATGTGGATCTAAAAAGAGGTTTTGTTTTCTCTACCATATTTCAGAAATTTTAGTATTTTTCTTTTTTCTCCCATTTCCTTACATTCATGGCATATTTCGGAGATCTCCTGTCTCATTATATTCTCCTGCAGCACTGGAACAAAAATGATTAGCAATTTTGATTGAACTCTGTCATGTCTCCAGAGCAGCAGAAGAGCATTTCACATGGGGAGAGCAGTACTGCACTTCCCAGAAAAGACCTAAAATAGGTCCAGCACAGTGGCCAAAACAAGGATGCCATCATGATCCAAGAATGGGCATAATTTTCACCACAAATATGTGTAAGTAAGGAAGAGGAGATAAAAGCACTCAAAAAAGATGCACTAGGAAAAACTCTCACGAACTACAGCTGACCTCTTCATCAAGTCGCTTATTTTCAGTACCATATGAAAGCTCAGCCTGTTTACTGATCTTTTAAGTGAAAAAACCCCAAGATTACCAGTTAATAATACAATTCTGGGTAAAAACAGAATTATTGTGTTCTGGGAGTTTTTTATTTTTAAAATCTACTTTATTGCAGTAGAACAAAGTCTGCCTTGTCATATTACAAGGTTGTATAATTTGGTTCTTTATCTGATGTCACATAAGACTTTAGATATCTCTGAATTGCCTTAATTCACCAAAGCAGCCGCATCTCTACATTTTGTAAAAGCAAAGAAAGAAAAAGTATGGGCATTTTTAAATAAAACAGGTATTTTAACTGAAGTCTTCCATCAGATAACGTCGTGAGGTTTCATTTGAGGATACACACTGAAAAAACAATGATTTGAATATGTAAATAATGGAAGAGGATGTCCATTCATAGCAGGACAGCTACTTTGCTCTGCACTTTGCAAAACATGTGTTAGTCAAAAGTGGATAATAATGCCAAGAATTACATTTATATAAAATCTTCTATAGCTAGAAAATTATGTTTATACAGCAACCATGAACCACTGATACAAGGCTAGCAGAATGTAGGCAATTCTCGTGGAATCTGGTTACTGAAGTCATGCCAGGTTAACTGAACTAGGTTTTCTTAAACTAATACACTCTTTGTGCAGGGACTCTTCTATAATAGGTTTTCAAATAGTTATTTCAACTTAAATTGTGTCTGTGAAGTTGTGCTGTTCTCATTTTATGAGAATTTCATATAATCCTGCTAAAGAGAGTTCTTGCTTCAAACTCCTACACTTCCATTGCTGCAGGCAGACATGGAGAGGGTAGATAGGGAGGAGGATTATTAGACTGGAGACAGGCAGCTTTCCCATTTACTTCCAAAGACAGCCACAAATATTTCATGTTCATGTCTTATTAATCAAGTCTTCAGCACTACTTTTTCTGCACTGTCATGACAAACCAACCGCAGAGCAAACACTGCTAAGGTCTCCATGTCCCACCATCCATTTTCTTTTGTGACAAATTGGAGGCTCTTTCACATAGAAATCATTCCCTCCCTCTGTGTTTCTGCAAGTACAGCAGGATTCTCATGCACTGGTAATAGTATAGATACTACAAACATACATAAGCTATTATATACAGAATTACAAGAAAATTATAGTCTTGGGTGGCTACCATGACTGCAAGGTCAGACTCTTATATGGGAGGTTATTGCAGTCAGCTCAAATGACCCAAATTTGACAGGCTAAGCAAACTCCAGCCCTTCCCAAGCTAAATCAATGTGAACAGCTCTCAACAGCAGTGTAAGAGCTCTGGAGTGTGTTTTACACTGCCTGGAACTATCTGAGCCAAGAAGGACACACCTCACTGATCATTGTTATCTGGAAGGGAGTCCACATTCAAGGGAAACAGGCTTACAACTCAGAAGTTCTATCGGAAGGTAGCTTAGGAAAAAACACATTTTGATTTTCAGCTATCATATCTGAGAATATCCACCATGAGAATGCCTAAATGCAAGGGCTATGTATGTTACATTACATCCTTAAAGACTGCTAAAAATTTAACTAGCTGGAATCCAAAACATGTGACCTTAAATTGAGAAGCTGTTAAATAAAACATGTAGGAACACACTCAAAGCTTTCATTTGGAATTCTATTGTGGCCATTCTATATTTGGAGCTTGAATGTCTCAAGAATTACCTCAGGTAACCCATAAAAAAAAATCTGTGGGGGGGTGAAAAAGCCAGTGGCTGTAAGAGGAAAAAAAATAAAAATAAAAATAAATTCTCTTTCTAAACCTGCTGCCTACATGAAATGTAGACATAAACAAAGAGTTTGAAGCACATTTTGTCACAGGCAATAGTTTACTTAATTAAGTTGGGGGTTCATTGTCATTTAGCATTGTTTTATTCTGAAGTGAAACATTCTGGATATCCAGAATGAACAGCCAGCTGTCAGAAAGTGACAGAGATAAATATTAATGCAAGTTGGGGGAAAAAAAGTCCAAAAGCTTTGCTGTTACATTACATTCTTACATATAAAAACATATTGGCTCATTTTGTGGGCTGAAAATTCCACAATAATCCCTCATTTCACTACATTTTAACTAATATGTGGTGACCACCACAGTTCTAGCCAACTTTAGGCAAGGGTGGTGAATTTTGGGGGAGGGGGCGTTTCCCACTATTAGATTATTCAGTTAAGTGATCCTGATATAAGAACCCATACACAAAGGAGAAATCAAATCCTGATAGTCTGATAGAAGGGGTAACAGAACACTTCTCCTGATAGAATCTGCATGCTCCAGGAGCAAGAACAGGGCAACACGGCATTTAAGAGCCTCTGCTCATGAGCTTTACCAGCTTCAGAAGCTTCTCATTAACTTTTCCCCTGTGGCAGAACTTAGTATTTCAGAAAATACACTGACAAGGTGCTTCTCTATTCAATTTCAAAACTATTAAAATGTACATACACCTGAAATAATAAAAATTATTGGTTATGACAGCACATTACAAGATTTGGGAAAACAATTTGTTCTGAAGTTTTTTTAACAATGTCTGGCAATTTCTCCAGTCCTGTCCCATATAATCCTCTGCAATATCAATACTATGTTGGGTTGTTATTCCACATTTTTAGACAGGGCAATGCTGATTAGACTAATTTCTTCAATTAAATTTTCATCAGCCCAATATTAGTACATTATTTATAAGTTGTTTACTGGTTTACAAGGTTTATCCATTAAACCAAGTGAGTCTATTCAATGGCATTTGTTTGAACTAAGACCAGGACACTATTTAATATTCAACCCAAAAAAAGGCTGCAGTAAAGGGCAGTAACGAAACTGTTTGACTCCAAAAGTTGTTTTAGCAACTGTCAAACTATGAGCAAAAAGCAGTAACAGCAACATAAAAACCACTGAGTAAAAAGTGGGGTTACTTTCTTGGTGGATGAATATGGCTTACAGAATAAAAACATTGGAGAAATACCATTTCATGTGTATTTGTTTTCACTCTCTGTCAAACACAGATCTTCTAGTAAACAAAGCAAGTTTGAAGGTAGCTTTCTTGAATCTTTTACTGAAATTAGCATCCCATCCATGAGTTTCTCCTAGAAATAAAAACCTCAACATTAAACATTCTAAAAAATGATAAAAATTGTGTTATACATTTTTCTTACAAATTCTCCAACAGACCTAAAGTTGAATTCTCCCATCAGTGCAAACCCATGTGTCATCTATATGATGATTCAAATTGAAGAACAAAAAATTAACCTAAATCTTCTTATTTGCAACCTGACGATAAAAATATTTCTCTTTCCACTATATCATATAGTTTTGTCTATTTGTTGCTATTTTATGCAAAGCAAATGTTCACTGTTTACTTGAGAGTACAAAAAGGTATGCCATTGAAATTCTTCATATTTCAATGTGAAATGATGCTCACATCTAAAAGGCAGTATTTTTATCAACACAAAAGTTTTGTTCAATATTAAGTTCTCAAGCAGATTATGATGAAACAGTCAGGATTTTTTGTTTGGTTGGTTGGTTGTGGGGATTTTTCTTTTAAGTACAAAATAATTAAGGATATCTACTTACATTTTAGTGAACCGAGTACAGACTAGTCCTGACTGTCATACCTTTGGATCCAATTTCTCCATAATGCCAGGCTTTCCCATTTCTATTCAAATTACAAGCCATAATTGAGAATTCATTATCTATTGAATCTTATGTGTAGGACCATTGACTTTTTAATGAAACCAAAACAAAACAACATAGCAGAAAATGTTCCCCAGCTTACAAACATGCCTTCATTAAACATCCTTTTTTAATTAAAAATATGATATTAAAGTCAGGTCTAATGTAACTTGTAAGATCTAAAACCTCTGGTAAATACTTTGATAAAAACTTATTAAAAACATTTGTTACTACCTCATTAACTTCTGTGCTTGTCAAACATGTCTATTAAAGAATGTTAAAATTTAATCTTATGTCTACCTATTAAAAAGCAGAAAGCAAAGAGAAAAATGAAAGAACAACACATTATTACTAAAAGCCTGAAGCAATTGAGGCAGTGATAGTGATAGCAATTTTACCACCTCAAGAATATTGAGGCACATTATATGAAAAAGAGAGTAAGATACTTCTGGGGACAGAAAAAGATGAGTAAAATAAAACACTTCTATAGTTATTAGAAATACTATTTCTTGAATATTAAGCAAGGAATGTTTATTACTATTTTTTACTTTTTACATAACATGGAGCAAGTTTGAGAAGGATTATTAAAGGGGATAAGCAAACCCATATATAAACTGAGACTAATGAGGAATTGCCACCAAACACCATCTTTGATATGGAAGAAAAAATCTTAAAAATTGTTCAAAGTAGGAGAAATTAGAAGTGACATTATACTGTGCTACCCCACTGGCACAAAAAAAAGAGATGTCAAAATAAAAGAACACATTTCAGAATTAAAAAAACCTTGACACTAGGTTTCAAAGACAGAAAATTTGCTTTTGTGTATTTTGGGAAAAAAGTAATCCTGTTTGTTGTTTTTAACATAATCCTGTTCCCAGCAGACGTAAATCCTTTAGCTTTAATTTCTTATGTAGAAATCTGTCTCACATGAAATGTAATGGAATAGGAATAGTGTCACTGCCTATCCTGCTGGTAAAATCAGTTCTTTTTTTGCCTTACAATACTCTAAGTTCAAGCCCACAAGTCATTAAGCACCTTAGCTTTCAGACCAAAAACTTTTACTTACAGCTGTCACAAAACTTCAAAAGATTCCATATTTTTAAACTGTCTAGGAATACATGCTTGGTTTATTACATCAAAGAACCAGTTCACTGACATCCCTGCATCTGGACAAGACTCAGCATTCATGGAAGAAGTAAAAACTAGAAAGCTTATTTTCCTGATAATGGACACTACAATCTGAACTGCTTGATGGTTTTGAAAAGAAACTATCACTATTCCCTGAAACTGTGCAATCCAGCAAAAGAACTCAACCTTTGTGGCAGCAGAGAATTCAGATGATGTGACAAGGAAGCTGAACATCCTTCGAGCCCAAAGCAGAAATTTTGTATTTCATCTTATAAAAGTAAACCTGAATATAAAGTCATAGGGTTTTTTACTAATTTTGAACACAGATGTAGAGACTTGCACAAGCTATGTTGCAGAAATTAATCAGTTGTTTGAATTTTGGCTGAAAATGTAATTTCTTAAACTAGAATTTCTTCCCCATCTAACCTGAGTACTGCCATCCATTGCAGTAACACAATAAGCAAAGCAAGCCCTTTCTCTAAGTGAACTTCCATCCTTCTTTCTCTTTTTTCATCCCCCCTCACTTTCTTTACTGCAAAAGGTCATCATGTAAATAGAAGACTGAAATAAACTGTCTCTGCACAGTCAAGCATATGCCAAAAATTTCTATTATTAAATCAGCAGATTGAAAATTAAATGGTTAAACATTTTAAATCCCAATGGTTCACCCATTTATAACAGGAAAATAATATCTTAGTTCTTTCCCTGCACACAAAAATATCAGAATGACCTACTGTTAACATTTTTACAATTAAAGATACTTGGCAAAATACACTTGTTTCCTTCTACTCATAAACAAGTTAGAAAGCCTCCAGGCCTAACTCAGTATTTCCTAATTTTATAAACCTTTCTCTGTTTAATTTTAACATAAGAGGTGCCAATAAATTTGCTTTACTGACTGTGCACATCTCGAACAGCTATAAAACACAAACACTGAGGTGAGCATTCTGCAGGAGCCAGAAAGAAAGGGTGCAGATGGCAGTGCAGGGAGGATTTGTGCTACAGATGGAAGTATTTCCCGGACTGAAGGCTTTTATTAATCACCGAATTGTGCGGGGTTTTTATCCCGCGCTCCCCCGGGACAGCGGCCGGGGCCGCCCAGCCCCGGAGTCACCGGGCAGGGGCAGGGGCCGGGCGGGCAGCGCGGCTGGAGCTCCCCCGGCGCTGGGAATCGCATCCCTGCTGGAACAGCTGCACTGCAGAGACCTCGGGCACGGCAGGGGCTCCTGCCCACCGTGGAGCACCAAGGACCACACCTGGCCAAACTCTGAATAAAGGGGTGGCTACAAAAAGCGACGGCAGGCGCTCAGTATTGGGTAACATTAGTACCTTAGACACGAGGAGACAGTCTGTGTGCCTCTGCAAAACCCTCTGAAGAAAGAATTGTTCCACACTATTAAGTCTTCCTATTATACATTCTCTATTATTAGATATTGCTATTTTAAGTTCCTCTCCAGGTCTTACAACAAAACTGCACAAACAGACTTCACACTGATAGCATTTAATTGCTTTGCATGTGCGTTGGTTAACGCATGAATGATTCCAGCAATTAAGAGCCAGAGGTGCTGCTCAGTCTCCATCCTTTTAGAACCCAGGAAAATCCAGTGAAATAAAGCAATGATTCTCAACTGGACTTGTGCAGTCTGAAACCATTCAATCTTCTGGGAAAAGGAATTATTTAAAACATACACATGATCCTAGGTATTCACAGGTATCACTTTTATAGTTTTGGACTATCAATATGACATTAATGCTTTTTCAAACCTATTTTAAACAGCAAGAACAGTTATTTTGTGGATGTCTATAGAACCAGAGCACTTATAAGCAATTCTTCCAAATGATGGATTACAATTGAGAAAGTTTATTTCACTTTTTAAAAAATCAACCAAGCATTCAGCCGTTCAGTTAAGACAGCACCAATAAAATTTCCCCACAGAATTAGACAAGAATATACAGTGTCCATTTATGTGTCTAGTGAAGAACATTTCTTTTGAGAAATCAAATTGGTTTTGTCACTTTTTATCATCACATGAATCTATTTCCAACAACCAAAAAAATACATTTACTTTCAGAATTACACATACATGCAAAATGCATAGATAAAACACCATGCTTTTTACAGGAATAAGATAGTTCTGAATTTCTAAGAAACAGAGTTGAATTATGGTTCAAGATAAGCAGAACAATGCTTATCATTCCATGTTTTCACTGTATTGCAACAGTAGTAATATTATATAATATGAAAAAACTAATTTTAGAAACCAGATAAACAGAGGTACTTGTAACTAATTAGTTATCCATATTCAGAATTAAATAGGATCTTTTTATGTTAATTCTAAGGAGACAAAGACCTTGAATTAGGACATACTTTAGCACAGTCTCATAGACACATAAAGTTACTGAAATGTGAGGGTAATTTTGCCAGATAAACACCTAAGAGGTTCTCAGAGCACCAGCCTCAGCACTGGTATCACTGAACAATTTTTACTGGTCTTACCAGCTGGCCTAAACTGACACAAAAGGGGAAACAGGAGGTCCTGTTAAAGGACCTGACAGCAACTGGGATATAAATCAAAACACATCAAAACACATCAATTGCAGAACTCTACAGTCTCCAAAACCCTGATTTTAAAAAGGTGCTGAACTGGAATTTTAACTTGCCGTTTCTATATGCATTCCTAAGGAAGATATGACTTTCAGATGACATTGTGATAACTATTGGAATATTTTTTTATTACAACACTTATCAAGTTCAAAACTTTTTGTTACGAATGCCAACCCATTATACAAATTTATTTGTCTAAACAGTTACACCTTACATATACATATTCTGGTTCCTAAATTTTGCATATTTTGTTTAAAAGTTATGAGACGCTTCACATTGTTAATTAAAAAACGGATGTTAGGATAAACTTTGTGAATCTATATGATAGCTCCTTTTTTCAAATTATTGATCTGATTTTTTCCTTCAGCAACCCAGACACCTGAAATAAATTGGAGAGGAATGGAGATATGAGCAAGATCTACCTTTTCCACACTGATGTTCCAAGCATGAAGTTATTAGAGCCATCATGCACCAAGCCTGGCTTCTTTCAGACAATGCACACTCATCTGTGTGGAGATTCTCCTGGAGAAAACTCATTCTTGCCATCAGACCAAGTTACAGAAGTCTGTGTTGGCATGGGAGCTAGAGTGGCAAGGAGAAACAGCTATTATTATTACAAATAATACATGGAATTTCTTACTTACAAAAAAATTCCATAAGAAATTCCATGTATTATTTGTAAATAAATAATTATTTATACCAATATTATTTATAAAAGAAAAATTTACTTCGGCTAAGTCCAGAAAAGGCAATTGGCTGATGATCAAATATTGACTTGCAATTTGTAGGCAAACAGCTGGGAGAAAGCTGGATGTGCATCAGTCTTTAGAGAGAGCTGACCTGGCAGCCAGGGAAAAATGCACAGAAAAAGATTTCTGCATCTGTAGGTTACTGTAATTAGTAAAGAGCCTTCTGTGACACTTCCTAAGACACAAAATCAGAACTGGCTCATTTTACTCATATAAAATAAGGAAATTTCATGTGAGCATTTTGATGACTACATTCAGCTTTCAGTTGTTAGCAGATTTTTTAGGGTGGAAAAGAAGCAGACTACAGATGGGGAAAACATTGGAGCTGGCTCAGCAGGGTTAATTCTGGCATGATGCTGCATTACCAGTCAGCTGCAGTGCCTCAGCACCACACTCCAGGGACCAGGGTAATTGTGCATGGAGCTGGCAGGGAGTCAGGAGCTTTGTTAGCTCCTGATCAGCATTAACCATTCTAAATAAAGCTCAGCTCTACACAGACAAATGTAGGTGACTCCACATGATCCTCATCACCCTGGAGCTTTCCTCCATGTGGAGTATGCTGTTTCCCCAATAACAGATAATGCAAAGTGACTATTAGCACGAGAAAGATTTTCTCCAAAGCTGTTCCACTCCAGCTTCAGCCCTTCTGTACAAAACTTCCCAAAAACATACACAGAAAGGAGGAAGTTAGTAGAAGAACACAGACCTTTGCATTGTCACAGGTGAAGAAACAAAAACCCTGCAGTAAAGTGAAAAATACAATTTGCATTCGGCGTGCTTATTATTACAGAGTGAAAATGTTTCATCATAACAAGGGGAGTTTTAACCATTACTGAGAATTCCATAAGGTCATAGTCCACACAAAGGAACACTTTCAGGGATTCAGAACCACTCTGCAGAAATTAAGGCAAACTAAACCAACAATTCGCTGATGAAAGTATAAATAAAAGGCAGACAAAATGAAGCCTAAATACAGAAAGCAAATTAAGACCTTGGCACAACTAAACATAGCATCAAAATGTACCAGATTGCTGGATGATTTACTAAAACATTTCTACAACAAAACTGATAGGGACAGTAAGGAAAGTAAATTAGTACCAGCCAGTAAAAATCTACAGTATCTATGAGCTCTGAAGAAGACCTCTATAAGCTCTAAAAGGTCACCATATTGTTAAATTGTACAAGAAAGTTTGCAATATTTGGAATGATAAATGCAGAGCCCATTTTTTGTTCTGAAGGTCTATTTTTTTTATAAATTCAAGAGATTTCCAAAGTGAAATGTGAGCATTTCACAATGTGTCTTATTACAACATTACAGAGATACAAAAACTCTTGATGGTGAAGAAAATTGTGAGAAAACTTCTAGGGGCACATTATAAATCATGCCTTGCAACACCAAGTTTCCAAACCTTCAGATCAAAAAACAATAATCAGACAGGAGACAAGGAAGAACAAGCAGGGTGAGGACAGGACTTTTTTCTTACATCTATTAATTATTTGTAGCCAGAACTATTTTATCTGAATCGACCAATAATGTGGTTTTACAGATATTGATCACTATTGCAGTCTATTGATCCAATCCACAATCAGCTGAGTGCAATGGAAACAGCCTTTAATAAGGAATTTAAATATGCCTGCGAAACAGATTCTTATTTCTTTCCTTCTTCATTCATCTCCTCTTGAATCATATCAAATCTTTTATCTTCACATAGAATCCAACACAGAACTCACCCTATAGCAATACACAATGAAAACAATAAAAAAAATTAAAAAGCATAAAACCCAAGGGCACCTTGAACAAACTGTGCTTACCACATCTATACAGCTCAGTGAATGACTCAAGGTTTCAGAGCCAGGCCTCTGCTCTATTCCAGCCATTTCAGAGTACCTAGAGAAATGAGATTCTTGAAGACCCTCAGCAGCACCACAGCCCACTGGAAAAATTAAACCACACTTGTCCCACCACTGGGTTCATCTGCATATGTATGAATGATGGGAGTCCAATTCAATGGTTAAGCTCAAATGCATCATTGTAGGTAATTATTTTAAATATTTCTAGAAAGAAGTTACTGTTACACAGCTTCAACAATAGAATATTCTAAATCTATTCCAAAACCTATACAAAAATGGAACCTCAAATTTTACACACACTATCAATCTGCATTGAGTTATCACAAGTGTAGAAAAATAAGAAAGTTGCTACCTGGTCTAGTTGATTGAAACAAAACAAGAAGATGAATTGCACTAGTAAGAGTTCTTTTGTCATCTGATTTTCCACAAAGCAATTTTAATTTTATAGGAAAATATTGAAAACAAATTGGTTCAGAATGATGCCTCTGTGATTCATAGGATTTTCAAGTACAGTTCCCATTCTCAGCTAGCTTGGTGATAGGAGCCATTGACTTGCTCCAGGAACACTTTTGCAGAATAAACAGAAACACTAAAACAATTATGAAATTGTAATTACAACTGGAAAAACTCACTGAAAGACTTAGTCCCTCAGAAACTCAGTCTTATAAATAAAACCAAAAATTATCAGCAGTGAAGAACCATAAAGACTGACTCACAAAATATTTCAAAAAAAAAGGAATTTTAGAGAAACTTCTTTTCTAGAAGAATCCTCTCACTTGATCTGGAATAAGAGATGCAATCCACTCACACTTCCAAGCTGATGTAGATGATTATGCAATATGACCTCACAAAAAGGCACATGACCTCCACATTAGTTATTGGCCAAAGTGGAAACAAAATCTAAAAAACCTAAGGACCTAAATACATTCTGAAACAACAGCATTATTTAACAGTAATAAGTGAAAGTCATAAGTGAAAGTCAGGATTAAGAAGATAGTCAGAAACAGGGAAATCTACTAAATTTGTCAAGAATTGAGCAAGTTTTACTAAATTTTTCAGAACTAAAATGTAGACAATATTTCTAGCTGGTAAGAGCTCGCTGCTGAGCAAAAATATTTTACCTATAAGTCTATAATTTGTGTAACAGGAGTAAGTGAAAACTAACTGCATCACCCTAGTTAGTTTTCAAGCATTCACTGTGGAAATGCAAATCAGATTTGCTATGAAAAAAAGTAAAGGAGTATAAATATGATTATTATATTTGGAAATTCATCAGCAATGAAAATTGACTACTTTTTCTCTAAATTATCTGCTTCTTGTATATCCCAATTCATACCTTAATGCCAAATATTAGTTCTTAATATTTCTATTCATGTGAAATCCTATGGCAGATGTCTAACTTTGCCTGCTTCTGTATTAAAGAACAATTGTAGCCAAAGAAGAAGCAGAATTCAAAAATCCATACAGATGGCTAAAAATAATGTGGGTTGCTGTATCCACATGAACAATGGTATATAACATTATAATAGGACCAGAGAAATTCATAATCCTTTCATACATGTGAGAGTGCTAAGGACATCTGGAACACTATGCAGCACCATTTATTCAGACCTGGAATACTGGCAGGTGCCAAAGGAAAGGCCAACAGTCAAATTCTCTGATATATTATGTGAATTCACCTAGTGAGACACAGAAAATTCAAACCAACTATCCTTTTAGTTATACCCAAAGAACTGTCAGTACTGAAAGGAAAATCCCACAATGCCATTGAAATGCAAGTCAAGCAAGAAAAGAAGCTATCAGACTTTTTCAGTATCTAAATCCTCTTTGTCTGAGAAGAAAATAAAAACTATTTTTGGCAGCTAATTTTATTTATGCAACTCACAGTTAAAAGACAACACCAGAAGCGACAGAAATTACATTCCTGCAACTGCAGTGAACAGATGCCTAAGCATCAAACAAACTGGGAATCAAACAGATGTTATTCTGATAAAGGTAAAGGAAAACCAGAAAAACATACCTAGAAAATACTTCAAATAGATTGCCTTCTACTGGCCTTTTGAAGTATATATTTACTCATCTAGCTAAGATCCTCAAAAATATTCCAAACCCTGTGAAGGTCAAAGGCCTGGGCAGCTGTGGATGAGGATGTTAGGCCAGCCCCAGCCCAGTTCTCCCTTTCCAAACCAGCCAAGGCAGAAATGCAAATTTCCCTTGCTCAGAGCATATTTTGTACATGAAATCAAAGCTTCTCTACCTCTCGAACTCCAGAGCACAGACACAAGAGCTTTGTGATTAAACCTGAATGTATTGATTTCCTCATTCTATAATGAATACCTATGGCAAATATTTCAACTTATCTGCTACACAAGCTTAAGAGTCATTCATAAAGTTTAACTTTTGTCCTTTTTTTTCCCCCAACGCTCCCTGTATTTAATGTCTTAACTAAAGAAATGCACACACACAACATTGTTTTCCATACTCATCTACATCCCACTTACTTCATGAGGTTTAAAGGGACTACAAATGACTTATTATTCTACTCATCCATAATTGCAATAGAATGACAGCAAATTAGTTTCTGCACTGAAACACCCCTACGTACCCTTTGGTTCCCTCTGGGTTTGACATGATTGTCTTTAGAAAGAAAGAAAATTCTTCTAAAATGAGGGATGCAAGTTTCATCAGCTTGGCCTGATCAGCAATCAACCTAACACCTTTACAATTCCCTTGAAAAACAGAAAACCTCAATGTTATTGTAAAAAGACTGAGAAAAATAAACTGCACAGATCAACAACTGGCACTCAACAGTTATCTCCAAAATTAGATTAGGTAATGGCAAGGTTAACATCTAAATCAATTCACCATTAAATACTCAGGAACTTTTCTCTCCAGACACCACAAGTGATAGAAACTTCTAACTGACCATAGGGGTTATCAGAAAATGACAGTTCATTGATTAAAATGAGTTTTGTGCTGGCACCTCTGATCAGAGGGGGCCAAATCACAGATGTGCTTCTGACAGACACTTTGCCTCCCTCCTGCAGCACTAATGCTCTGCTCCAAGACCAGGGAACGCTGCCCCTTGAAGCCCTCAGCTGCAGCCCCACTCTCAGAGTCAGAGAAGAGAATTTCAAAGCCATAAGACAGCCAGGGTAACTTGAAGTTCTCAAGATTCACAGAACTGCCCTGCTCAGTGCCAAGAAGCCTGGAAGAGCCTGTGCCAGCCAGCAGCTTTCAGAGCTCAGCAGCTGCTGGCAGAGAAGGCCCCACCTCCAGGTGGGGTGAACTTCCACATCGTGGGCAAGGAGCTTAGAAAATCTGAGAATACAGAACAGAGTTGGATGAAAACATACCATGGAAGGGAAAATGTCCTCAAAATTAGAAATCTGAAGATGGAAGATGCTGCAGTATTCATTACAAAGTGAAAAGCACAATCATCATGCAAAAATAACTAAGATGCTACCCTTGCCTTTGCTATATTACATACTGAGGTTTGTTAGCACAGCCGTCATTCCAGAGTATCTTTCAATTGATCAGTATAATGATTTACATTATGTCTCATGCAAACATAAAATATGGTTAAATCACTCTCCAATATGTTACATTAACACAAAACCCTCCATGTTCCTACATCAAAAGCAGCAAAGTTTGGGCCATGCCCTGGTTTGCTGCACACTGCTACCAGCAGGACGTGATAATCAGGGAGCTGGAACTGACAGATCTGTCCTGCTGTTCTCAAGCAGGCCTTGGTGAAAAGGCAGAATCACTGTAACTATTGATCCATCCTTTCTCATTCACCTGCAGAAAAGAAAATTATGAGATTTCATGATTGCAGGGGAAGATGTTTAACTGGGGAGAAAGGTGTTTTGGAATCAAGGGGCACAGCTGACCTTGTTCCTGCATTCTTTCACCTTAGAGAATTTCTTTGATACATTCCAAGAAACCAAAGCTCAAATGGTTACCAAAATAACTATTTTTAAACTTACCTTTATTGTTTCCATAGACAAAGGAATGACTATGAGTTTACATCAGCTTTAAGTGATATCACAGTCTAGTCCCAAGCAGTTTTCTAAAGATGTTCCACATTTTTAGAATCCTCTGTACAAATCAGCTCCCCACAAACCCTCCAAAAGATTACTGAGAATTTCAATCATATCAACTCAGTACCTTTCTATTACTTTTAAAAGGCAATAGTTAGACAAATTTTAACATTAGAGTCTATTATAGTTATGTAAATTAAGTCAATTTGTCCTTCCTCCAATTAAACATGTTAATTTCCCAGGGGACTCAACACCATTTTCTTCAGTTGTCACATATGCATCATCACACACTGTAGCCTTAAAAAGAATTAATCAAGTATCTGATCTTACAGACCCTGCCTATGTCAGTAAACCTCATGTAACCCAACTCCCTGAAATTCAAAGACATCCTCAAATGAGAAAGTTTCTCAGATCCCCACATTCAAGAACACAACCTTGGTGTTCCATAGTCACAATAAATGCCAGAAAACTCTCTTGTGACCAGACAGCAGAATTAGAAATCCCAACACAAAAGGCATTTAGCTCATAAACTATTATTAGACTTTTACACAGCCTTCTTCCTTCTGTTTAATATTGAGTTTGTCTGAGAACGGTCGAATTTGCCTCAAAATTAGATTACAATAGAAGTACAAGTATATAGTCAATCACAAGCTATTAATAGACTGCTAGGTGTGTATGAAACCTAAAAAATTGTTTTGGTTAGCCATTATAGAAATTCATTCATTAATTTGATTTTGATAAAAGTATTGAACAGTTTGCCTGATTTCTTTAGCAGAAGAAACTATACATCACCTTTAAAGTAAAGATAAAATTTGCATGAATTTTTACAGATTTGATGAATTGAATGCACAAATCATTAAGGCTGAATAAAAACCTCAGAATGACCTAGAGTCATGTGACAGTTCTTGGTGACAGTTACTGTCCTTATGGATAAACACAAGTAATATACACTTCAAAGGGAGATCATAACAATGTACCAAGTCTGGAAAAGTACAAAAAAATAATCCATTTATTTTCCTTATCCACATGATTTCATTAATAGCTGATGCACAGAAGAATTTAACTATGTCACTGATGTTGGTTTTTTAAAGGATTGTCCTTGTCACAAGATTACCTTCAGACTCTTCCTGTTTGTCTCTGTATAAAAGTCCATCCCACATTATTCTAATCTTTCCATATCTACTAATCTTTCAGGAGGTGCCATCTATTTCTGCCTCTCTATCTTGTAAATAAAGATACCTCAGCGTGACTGCAGGGAACCAAATACTGTTTGTTCACGGGAAGGAACAACATTCTAGAGCTGCTTCTGCTCTCTTGTGACATTATCTGCACATCTTTAAAGTGCATGTTGAACACAGGCTCAGTGAGGATCATACACATACACCCACCAAAATGCATGGATATTCCTCCCAAAGAATCAGAGTTTATTTATTTTTTCAGAATAGGCATGGTTTACTGAAGTTATTCCTCCTTTTGTACACTTGTCGTCAACAAGCCTCAGCTTTATTAGACCCAGCACAAAGGAGCAGATAAGGGCTACCTAGGCTGAAAGAGAGGCTTGTTGGAAAGAAAGGAACTGTATCCTGATACTTTCTTTACAGCTATTGTTCCTACAGCTACCCCAAAGTCTTCTCAAACTGACAATACAGTTGCTGTTGCAACTAATACATGAAGTACAACAAAGTTCTCAAAACCATTAACATTCAGTGACCTTATCTCAGTAAAACAACCCTACTTCACTGTCAGTTTGAATTCTGTTCTTACCTTATTCAAGAGCACCTTGTTCACAAACACCTTTGCTACAGAAGCCTTTGAAATACTGGTCATTGATATATTGCCCTGTTTCCAGTGGGAAAGAACATTATGGAACTAAATTAATCTGTAAACTGCTAGACTGAATAATATGCAGATATAAAAATAGTCCAAGTGGTTGATTTTTTGTTCTTTAATAAGAAGGCTTTTTTCATTAGAATTTAAATATATCCTGATAGGATCACTGATGTGTAATTCAGAATCTGGCATTTCCATACTATGATTCCTTATAAAGTGCTTCTTACTCAGCATTCTTAGAGCCTTTATACATACATATTCACAAATTAACCTCTTGAACACCCAGGATTAACTGAACTTATAGAGGAGAAATGTAAGAAGGTTCTATGAGTTTTTGCCCAGTGTGACTCAGCAAGGCAGTGAGAATTCAAGCACCAAATCCTGATATTCACATTCCTGATCACTATGTATCAATTCCAGAGCCTTCTATAGAATTTACAGCTACTTTTTCAGGGTTTACATCAGAATATAATACTAAAAATACATTATAATTGTCACAGCCTGTATTATTGTAAAGCAAACCAAGGTCAACTTCAAAAATAATGTGATATGTATTTCTGAACTCAAACAGCTTTTGAGTGCCTGAGTGCTTCTTTGTGAGAGATTACACTCAACCAATGGAAAAATTAAAGAGTTTTCTGATCAAGCAAACATTACTTTCATAATGTTTATTTTGATGTGCCTTTCTCTTGTCACAAAATTGTTGGAAAATTACAACTGAATCACAGTTTAAGATCTTTTTTCTAATAATACAATTACAATTTGTGTTTTGTGAATTCATATTCACAAATGAGAATTTTCCCTCCAGAAAACATTTCTTTTGAAATTTACTTTATTCCAGTAACATATAAATTGGAAAAAACTATACAGAAACAAAAAGCTGAATAAAACTACTTTTTTCCTTAAAAACCAACTCAAGACTTTTAATAAACAGTGCTCTACAGTATCAAATGCACATAATAAACTGCTTTTACCTTCAGATTTTTACTTAAATGCCGCTAAGAAATTTTAATTCAATTAGCCCTACTTTTGTCAAAAAATGTGCTTTCAGCTGATGCAGGTGCACTAGAAATTTGGAGCCTTTTGTTTGAGGATCACCATACCACTAGGCAGGTTGCTGAGCTCAGCTTACCACCTCAACCAAAAGTATTTATATATATATATATATATGTATGTATTATATATATATAATCAAAGCCTTCCCTCTAGTGCAGTTCTCAAGAGAATAGGTAACCTCAGCATAGATAAAAGTGGGATTTATCATTGCACAAAACTCTTTTTTAGATTAACCAACCAACAACAGGAATATCATTTACTGACTTATCCAGTTCAGAAAAGGACATTGCAAAAAGAAAAATATTCACTATATGCACATGGAAAGAAGAGTGAAATAGCTCATTTTTTAAAGGGAAAAAATACAACAGGGGAATGTAATTAGATTGAAGGACAGAAAAGGAAAGCTAGCAGAACTTTTTTTCCATGCAATTAAGCTCTGTGGGATTAACCGGAACACAAATGTAACACAAAATATCATGGTGGTTTGATATTCAACAAGAACAGAGTGAGCTGTGAGAGCACCAAAGGCAACTGCAAAACCAAAAACCAAACCTGTGTTTGTGGCCAAGTGGACACTGTTTTGAGCAGACCCATATCTGCCTATTGAAACGGAATTTTAATTTTAATTAATCATCTTCTAAGATTCTAGACTCATGACCCCGTGATCAAGCGAGATCCTGCTAAATGCCGCTTCTGAAATTACTGATCTCAAACAAGCACCTCTCAGAAGAGCAGTATGCCCAAGATTCTGAGAGCCCCCAGAAGCAGGGGAGCAATCCCTGTTACCTCCTGTAACACTGAATCAGAGCACACAACTCCACTTCTACTGGGAACCTGCCCCAGTAAAGACGAGAGCTACACAAGATACACATGACAACAGCAAGTTAGATTATTTCAAAGGAAAGAAAAACAATGATGGTTTTTAAGCAGATATGATTGCAAACTTAGATCAAAGAGCATAAACTGCAATAAAGTACAACATATGAAAAGCTGAAGCATCTTAGCATAGCATATTTTCTATTATTATTCAGTTACTTTACACCTGATCCAGATTTTTGCAGTCTTTAATCATAAAAAAAATTATTGTATTGAAAGCCAACACAAGAAACTTTCCTTTATATGATGGAATTTTGCAGAACCAAATAGTTTGCAGTACATGTAATGACCTGACTAGCCTTTAAAAAGAGTTGTTTTTAACAAATTTAAAGAGAGCATTTTGAGATACTGGAAATGGCAATACAAAGATTCCAAAGGTCAGTGTGTAGATGATACCTAAATAATAACCTCTTATATAACTGCAACAGTTAGGGTTATTATATTATTCCAGTTTTATTCTGTAGATATTTACAATCAATTTATTTAGATCCCATGGCAAAAATCACAGCACAATTCTTTACTGAGTGCTTAAGAAACTGCTGAGTAGTCTCTTACTCACATATTTTCACATTATATGCTTCAAGGCAAGATGCTAATTTGAAAAGCTTAAATTTCTGACTGGAAAAACATTTCCACTACACTTTAAGAAATCAAATGTTGTAACTGCTAAAATAAATTGGGTGGAGAAACTGGTTTTCACATTAATTTATTCTGTGCTATTTGAAACCACACATTGCCTCACTGCAGAACTTCACCAGCTCCACTGCACCCTGCAGATCAGAGTTCACAAGGTACCTGAACAACACTGCACTTGCAGACCACAAGAACTCACAGAAAACAAATTACACCCATAAATTCGATGTGACACACAATTGTAGATTGAAAAAAATGTCAACAATTACTGTGAAGTGTGAATATAGTAATTTGTGACTAAAGGAGATGTAAATTAAGTGTCCTGAAATTCATTTTTCAGATATCTAACAGTAATATTAACATCTTAGGAGTCTTGCTTGCATGGCAAAAAGTTTGTCAGCATCCAGGTACAGTCTCAACTTGGTGTAAAACAGACATACATAACAACATGGAAATAATTCAGACATCCAGCAAAGGGGAGGCAGGAACAGGACAAGAGTAATAGGCAAATGCAAAAACCTAATGGGGGGAAAAAGACTACCGGGGTGTGAATATACAGAATGGTTTAGACTGGAAGGAACTGGAGGGAGTTCTCTGCTCCAAGCCCTGCTCAGGGAAAGGTGCTTGGGGTTTTGGCCACTCAGGCTCAGAATCTCCAAAGATGAAGGTCCCACAACTGTTCTAAATGCCTGTCCCAGTGTTCCACCACCATCACTGCAAGGATTTTCTTTTCCTTAGATTTATCTAGGATTTCACCTACTATAACATGTGTGTCCCCTCTCCTCCTTTCACTGATCACATCTGGGGAAAACCTTGCTCCTGTTCTCCATGACCACCCATTGGGTGCTGAGAAGGGCACTTGGATCCCCCTTTGTCGCCTCCAAGGCAAACAAACCGAGCTCTCACAGCCTCTCCTCACACATCATGTATTCATCAGTGCAAATATTTAAATTCTGCATCTTCAAAGTACTGCAAGAGTGAGCAGAGCTAGTCAGCAGGAAACAACATGGTATTTCAAAACTCAGGCTAAAGGACATCCATAAAAAAGAAAGAATCTGAGGTCTGCTAACTCTAGATGTTACTGTTATTAAAGGTAAAAGAGCACACAGAGTGGTCATGTCACAAAACATTTGAATCACAGTAACCATATAATCTAAATAAATACCCTTCATTAATGAGTACTGAATGGGCTTTTTAAATATATTAGAGAATTCATTATGAATTTAAGGATTAGAGACCTTTCAGAAGAGATGTCAGCGCTTAATAGAAAACAGGATCATGTGAGGAATTAATCAGGATACTGACACCAAGGTGATTTAGCAGATAGATTAAAGGATGTCCTTTTACACAGCACTGTCCAGTGCAACCTGAGATAACCTGGCCAATGAAATTCATCCTGCTCATGCTGAAGTATTAGACCAGTGAGCTGAGAAACAACAATCCTTTTTCCTGCAGCAGTTTGCTATGCCTGGATGTCTGCATTCAGCATTAAACACATTACTAGATATCTATTGAAAAAAAAAAAAAAAATGCAAAGAGAAAAGAAGCAAAAACCTAACACAAATTCAAAAAGCAGGGGTATAAAATACAAACACAGGGGTCAAAGGAAGAAAAAACCCTAAAATCACTGCACTAAAATCTACAAACATTCAAATACTATGATCAAAGACAGGAATAAATTCATCCGGCATTCAAAGTTACAAAACAAAAAGGAGGGAATGAAGAAGAACAAACAGGCAGAAATTCAGGAGGGGAAATAAAAAATAATGTAAAAATTTATAAAAATAATTATAAGAACAAAATTTAAAATACAATCTATTGTCCAATTTTTATAGTATCAGTTCCTTCCTTGGCTTTTCTAAACTCAGACTACATCCTTATAGAATTCCATTTTATGCCTAAAAATATCTTCTGTTCTAGATGTGGAAACACATTCAGTAGAGTAAACTCAGCAAATCATCCCCAAGACCAAAGAGATCTGTTGGCTACAAAAAGAATAACTTAAACACTAACTCAAAGATGCACTGCACCAGTGGCTCCCACGTCACGCTCTGAAGTGGAACATTCAGTCATCCCTAATCAGACTGGAGAGAAGAGAACTGCGCAAAGTCAGAGTGCTGCTTCAGTATGCTTGGACCCTGCTTGTTTTCTAGTTCTGATTACTGACAACCTGTAAAATACCTAAAAATGGATCAAAAGCAGCAAAGTAAAAGAATGAGAGAAAATTATCAACTAAAAGAGAGAGAAAAAATTAAATTAAAAAAACAAACCAGACAAGGAACTAAAACAAAGTATGTATGACAGTATTGTAAAATACATTAATAATTTAATATTTCTTCATGTGATAGCCTTTTAATGAAATTAGCACTAGCATGGGATCAAATAAACATCATGCAATTCAATGCAATTAGCTAAGTTCCAATTCCGTATTTTTAAGCAAATTACCAAGTTGATCATGAAGATTTTTCATTTCCTGACTACTTACTTTGTATCTTATATCTCTAAAATTATTTCATGAGGCATTAACACAATTTAAATTTTACATACAACTTTCCTGCTCAAGAAAAACTACTTAATTGGATTCCACACATCATTAAAAACAACAGACTAGTCATTACCTTAGTCATTAGAAATAAAGATTGCTTCTAAAAGTAAAACACAAATAAAAATTTACGGATTTTAAAGTTAATGGAACTTTAGTATCTGTTCATTTCAGTTTATTTCATCAAACTCTCAGTGTAAACCTGAGAAATGGCCAATTTCAAATTCCCACAGAAAAAAATGCAGTTGAAGTCACTGTAATTTTTGTACAATTTCCTTAGGAATATATGTGATTTCTTTGCTCAGACCTAAGTTTAAAATACTTCACCACAGTAATTCTATGTCTCCTTTACAGACTAGAAGTATTGTAAAGAAAAGTGGAAAAATAAATTCAGAATCATTAAAAGAAATGGAGGTAAATTAGAGCAATGTCCCACAATGGGGAAGCAGACAATCCATAACAAAACAAAACAAAACAAAAGCCAAAAGTTTGCAAAGCAAAGTATATTCAAACATAAATAATGTGAGATATATACAAATGCATAATTCATGGGATGGATGCACTAGAAGGACCTGTAATTTCTGTTGTTAAATAAATAATGAGTCACTAAAGCAAGTACAACATGAAATCATGGAATTGGCTTGCCCCAGTAAAATACATCACCTGGTGATAGGAAAGCTCTGGACTTTTAGAAGTATCTCATGTGTACCTGATAACAGCTTTATTCTTTTCCCATGCCAGCACCAGCATCCACAGATGCATCAAAACCAGATACAGTAAAATCTTCAGAGGTAAAATTGATGTGCAATCTCCAAGTTTGACTCTCAGCAATCTTTCTGCATTATCAACTTCACCATGCCCAGCTGACTCACAGGCACATTGAGAACATTTTGTCTTCATTCTAAAATCTTGACACATCTGAGCAGAATCATTGAGATGTTGCCTTCACTACAAGAAGTGACATGAAAGTAATTCTATCTTTTTAGGGAAGAGGGAGTTCCCAAAGGACTCCAGCTCCACCATAAATTCCAAAATCCAAACTTACTTTCCATTAAAGACAATAATTCCTATTCCTTCTTCCCTTCCTGGAATTTCCCTCTATGAATCCAATTGTTCAGTAACAGCTGCAGCATTAAGACAAAACCCCATATCTATATATATCCCAGTGATACCATGATTTAGTCAATAGTTTTCCCATAACCTGTAATGGTACATGAAAAAATCCTAACAGTTATTTTTAAATCATTATGGTTGTTTATTGTCACTGAATTAGAAAACATGACCTTTCTTTGTAGAAGTTTAAGCCATTAGGCATCTGTTAAACTCTGAGGTATCTGAATGACAGAGCAACATAAGAAGTAATGCATTTGTACAATATTTATTTATTCACTATTTTGATAAAATGGGCAAAACCTCAAAGATGGGTGTACTGTGTTTATATTACACATTTAAAAACCTCTGCCTGGTCTCCAGTTAAAGTTACATTTCAAAACCACATTAACTTTTCAGAGCTACCTGGTATCCACACTTGAACTGCTGATGAGGTAGTTAGAAGTGGCATGCATTTCTTTATCAGTATTCCTTGCAGGGGTCATTACTCATTATTTTATAAAAAGAAACAAAATGTATAACACCATAAGCCTCCTGTTATTAGTTAATAGAAAGCATAAATTCTATGAAAACATTGTCTATGTCTTTTATTAGAAAACAATTAAACCCAGATCCCCAGGCACAACACTTCACAGGAGGTGTGATGGCAGCAAGTGTTACATTTTACTAGGTCTTCAAAGGGGTCATAAATCTTTCAGTCATCGATCTCAGACACTTAAGTCTAACAGCAACGTGCAGAAGCAAACACACAGCGCTCTCTTTCTTTGTAGAGATAGAAACCTAGTAAACTCCTAAGACAAGATCTAAAATAGTCAAAAAGAAATCTATTTAATCCACTTTCATCTCTCCGGTTTTACAGAATCTCATTAGTGTAAATATTTTCACTTTCATTGTTACATTGAACCAGCTGAGGCATTTCAAGGCAAGCAGAGAACTCTGTGCACAGCGCTCCTACTTTACAATGACTCTTACACTCAACTGCACATTAAGTCTTCAGTAAACGCATTATCCCTTTCATATATTCAGCAGTAGAGCTCAAATACTACACGACAAAGGAACAAGAAAATAAAGACTAAAAAGCTCCCTGGAATTACTTGAAGTCATTTGCTCCTATGTCAATGCACTTACAAGGGAGAGCACTGATACAGCAATGGTCATCAATCCACAGAGCCTTTTGTACACCACTGTCACAGAAATGTACATGTACACATGCAGCAAACAAAACTCTGTGTACCTGCACCTATTTTCCTCAGTTGAAGACAGACAAAACTAAGTGTGAATTTCTTAACATGATAACAAAGATCCTTGCTAAAGAACAAAAGAAAAAAGATTACTAATTCACGTTACAATAATTAAATTCAAATATGTTATTACGTTGGGTCCCAATATGACCAAGGATATCAGAAAGATATCTCTTGCTGCTTCTCTGTATTTCAGATCATTATCCCTCCTTTGAGTGCTCTGATCTTTCAGAATTCAAGATCAATTCAAAAGGCATCCGAAAATTGAGAGTGAGCACTCCTAGCCTAAGAAAATGACCACTGGAGACACGATTTAAGGATTAGTATTCAATGCAATAGAGCATCCACTTGCAAGGTCCATCCTTTTCACCTTCCAGTAAGTCAGTGTTAAATAACCTGCGAGCTCTGGGAGGCGGGGTGGGCTCAAGTACTGACATTAACCTGGGAGGCACCAGCCGAGCTCAGCCCCGTCCTCCCTCACCCTGACCGAGCTCGGAGCCCGAAGCGGCTCCGTCTGACGCCCGGGGTCGCTGCTCCCGGCTCGGGAGAGGGCCGGCAGCCCCTCGGGAAGCCCGGGAAGTGCCGGGGCAGCCGCACCGCAGCCCGGGAAGTGCCGGGGCAGCCGCACC
>VXBR01010920.1:3611082-3688491 GCA_013400215.1 Cisticola juncidis
TCTCCCGGGGCGGGGCGGCGGCGGCCGGGCTGTGCCGAGCTCCGGGGCACGGGCAGCGGCGCTGCGCCCCGGCCCGCTGGTGTAAAACGGGAGCAGCGCGTCAGTGAACGGCCCGACCGGCGCTCCGGGGCTGCCGGGCCTCCTGCCCGCCTGCCGGTGACCGTGCAGAGGAGCCCGGCGGGACCGAGCGCTGCCCTGGCTCAGGCAGACAGCCGGGAAGGGACACTCCTTCGTAAGATCAACCCACCGTTTGCTGCTTATTTACTGTTTCACAAGTGTAATTCGCTGGTGATTACTTTAAAGTTCTATTGAGATCGAAGCATGGTCAGATGAAAAGCATAAACATTAATCCTATCATTTCCCATACTGCAAAGAACCTGTGTGTTTTCTTAAGTGGGGTTATCTACGGCTGATTTTTAAAAATCGATTTATATTTGACAGTCTTTGGGGATTTTTTTTTTATTACCTCTTACTAGAACTGAGGTACAAGATCTGTAAATTAGCCAACAGAGAGCAGAAATATAACCCCTGTTCTTTGGCTTTCTATTCATTTGCTTCAGCAAAAGTGAAGTCTTTTAATTTTTCGTAACTAACAACTTCCCACATCCCTATCGCAGGGTACAGGAGCTCTCTCTGCCCCTCCATGTCCCAGCCCCGTTCCTCAGGAGCTCTCTCTGCTCTCCATCCCCAATCCCGTTCCTCAGGAGCTCTCTCTGCTCTCCATCCCCAGCCCCGTTCCTCAGGAGCTCTCTCTGTCCCTCCATCCCCAATCCCGTTCCTCAGGAGCTCTCTCTTTCCCTCCATCCCCAGCCCGTTCCCCTCTCAGCGCGGTCTGTGCCGCTCCGGCTCCCTCTGCTGCCTCCGCGCCGGCTGCGGCCCGGGCGCTGCAGTGACCGCTCCGCTCGAGCCGGCTCCATTTACATTTGACAGGATTTGTTCTTGATAAGTCCACAGAGGCTGCTACTTGTCTCCCTGTTATCTTCCAAGTGCTCTGAAATAACTTGTATATATCCCAGGTTGCTCTGGGATTTGCTGTTAAAGCAGCAGGGCTGTAATTCTCTCTGTCCTCCTTCTCAGTAAGGTTTGTCCTTTTGCAGTCTCGAAGGACTTCACCCTTCCACACAGGCTATCGAAAATACTTGTTAATAGCAAGCTTTGGCCAGTTCTCTAAAAAATTTATAGAACAAATCATCAAACCCAGACAATCTTCAAAAATGTTCTTCTCTCGGACCTGACCCATCTTTCTTTCTGCTCAAGCTCTGCTCATGCTGATTGTGTTGAGCTGCTGACTGATCTTTCTAACAAAGAGGATGGCTGAGCAGTCACTTATGCAGTGACTCTGTTCCTGTACCCCCAAAGGGTTCTGTAATTCTGGTCTATATCTGAGGGGTTTTAGGAGTAAGGCATCTTAGATAAGCACTGGAAAATGTGATTTCAGGACTGACAGCCTCACTAGACAATGAATTCTATTGGTGGAGTAGCCTGGTATTTGCAGAAAAGAGCAACTATAAAAATAAGCTGGTCAACCAATGCAGCTGACCAAGCAGGACACAACACAATGCTGAGTCAGATTGTAAATACCTTCATCACAGTTTTACTAGTTTTTTACAGAATATATAAATAATGTTTGCATTATTTTCATACGGAAATATTTAACCTTACAACAGAAAATATTATTCCTACCTTATTAGCTAGTGATTTTTTGAAATGCTATTTCTTTTTATGCTTATCCAGGTTCCAATGTGCATAGTTCAAATAATTTTATAGTCAGGTTTCCATAAACAAATTACTAATCTTAGTATTCAGTAAGGATTCAAGCTGTCTCCCTCATTTACTCTTGCTAGGATTTGAATTGTATTATCAGTCTAATAGCTTATTAGTGTGCCTTAGATAAGCTACATTACAGCTTAAGTATTTCTTTTGATAGAGAAGTACTCATCCTCCAGTGGCTGGAAGGAGATTTTGCAGAGATTTTTATATCTGCTCTGATTAAATATTTAGTAACAAAAAAAAACCCTCTTTTATTTGCTAAAAGGAAGCCACATTCTTTAAATGTCTCCTATGACAATAATAATCTTTTTTTTCTAAATGTTGAATTCCCTTAAAACTACTAACTCTTGCTTGTATTTTTCTTTACTAGTGTCAGAGTTAATTTGAATAAGAAATTTACTGTGTCGAGCCTTTTCTGAACAGCATCTGGACTATGATTCTTTTGTTGCTTGTTTTGGTCAAGCTGAAATTGATAAACTGACATTTATGCCTGCTTTACAGCATCTCAGGAGTTTCAGTTCCAGATTACACAAGGACTGGGATCTTAATGTCACTTGGATATATCAGAAGGGCCCCCACTCATACAACTGAAATCAAATTTCAAAAAAATTCCCATTGTCCTCCTAATCTCATTCTCAACAGCAGGCAAAATTAAAGCTACATCCCCTTGAAAATCATTGCTGGAATCACAAAAATTATTATTGTTTAACATTGTTCTTCATAAGCTGTAAATGCATTTATTTAGATTGTTTGCTGCATGTTTTGAACTTTCTTTTTCCAACCACATAGAGTTTACTGGAATAGAAATTATTAGTTTAACTTTGGATGACCCACATTTCAATTTATCAAAATACTGGAGTATACATTTAAACACACAGTCAGCCCACAGAATTCAGTAAGAATACCTTGGAAGGAACATGCTCAGGTGTTTCACATTGTAACTTATTTTGTCTCCCCTTCCTGAGTTTGTGAGGGTGTTTTTAACCATAGAGGAAAGAGAGTTTAAGGCTCTGAATTCTCTCTCTAGAATTTTTAGAAGGACATTATTTACTGCTGTAGGTGGGTGAGGTGGAAATACTGCTTTATTTTGTTGTTTTCCTTAATAATTGCTATTTCTCGTCTCTCCTGGCACAGACTGGCACACACCTTGCTCCCTGACAATATGTAGGGATTTATCTGCTTTTCTACCTAGCTCTGTGATTACATTTATTTTAACTTGCTCCCTTTATTAAGCTGTTTGAAGCTTGCATGTTTTCTTCTTTTGTTTGCTAACTTTGCAGTAAGAAATGGTGATAATCCTGCTGATTTGTGTGTGTTGTTATTTAATGTCTGCTGGGCAGGGGAGCTGCAGTACGAGTAGGGAGGTATTGACACAATGAATACCAAGAGAGCTGCCAGCCCAGGTAAGGAAACATTCTTCTCTGTGGTAATCATAAATTCTTGGGAGTCATAAATTGTGCTTTAAGACAAAATCCACAGAACAGAAGTTAAACTCTTTATCAGGAGCACAAAGCCACCGTGCTGTGAAAATTCATGACGTGTGTTTTATCAGTGGCAGGCAGTTGAGGAGTGGCAGCATTTCCCACATCTTCACCTGTTTGCTTGGTTCACAGCAACTTTTATCAGCCTGTGTGGGTTTTATATATTTTTAGAGCAATGAGATAAAATATACACAATAGATATTTCACAAACACACCAATTCTCGGATATCTGTGATCTTTCTCTAAAGGTTAACAAAGGTTTTCTCAATGGCTATTGCACCTTTCACCAAAAAGCTGTACACATCCTTTGAACATAGGCACTCTTCAGCCAGGATGTGCTTTTTATACTTTTATAATGGTTTTTATCACCATTTTGTATGATACAACAGCAAATATTGCTGTACTTCATTACTGTATTTATCTTAGGAAGAAAGGGATCTGGACCTACATCTAAGCAAACTGCATTGGGTAGAATTCTGCATATTTATACCACGTTTGAATTCACTTGTTCAAAAAGTCTCTCACAAAACTGATGTTGCAACTAAAACAGGTACAGCTTAGCTCTTTAAATCCTATGATGTAGATACAACAAAATAATTAAGAATGTATAGGGTTTGCCATTTACAATCTTCTGCTTTATTCTTAAACTGTGACTTAGACTTTCAAATAATGATCTGATTTAACTACAATTCCAGATAAAGAAAATAATTCACAAGGTATCATTCATACAGAAAATAATTTTTAGTTAAAGAAACAGAGCAAGTGCAAAGCACAGGATCAGAATTCATTAATGCCAGAATTACCTTAAATCCTCATCCTAGAATTTATAGAGATGTTTCAGTATTTCAAGTGTTGTGCTTAATATGGCAGCAATCAGAAGTATTTGACCGTAACAACTTCAAGGAAGCAAGGTATCTGAAGAAGAGCTATATTTATATCCAGCAATTAAATGACTTTTTATTTATATGAATTTCAAGGTGTGTATGGCAGAGGATGTGATGTCTGTGTTCTGGTTGACTGGAAACCTTACACATTAGAAAAAGGAACAAAGGAAAAAGAAAACAAAAGGAAAAAGAAAGTAAAATGCTAATAGAAACCTGACCCTACCTCTTTGTTTCCCCCTCAAAAAAGAAAAATACATAAGATAATTCACTGACAGGTTTTAAGGCTTAATACTTCTTTTGTTATCCTTCCTGAGCAGTAAAAAAATAGGTGCTGCTTAAGTTTGTTGGTAGACACAAAAGAACAGTACCTGAGATTCTCAAGGGGCAGCCAGCAGTAAAAAATACCTCAAATAAAGGACTGCTTTTATTGCTTTAATTTCAACACAAAATTTCACAGAAAATACAAAACTGAATTTATATGTTGCATTTTTTCCTTTCATACAATTCTTCTTTCAAACCTTTTACAGGTATTCGTTTGAAGTTTTTCAGTTTATTATGGCTCCATAATATCAACCTCAATAGCGTTGAAACTCACAATAAAATATGACTTTTTTTGTTATCTGTTCTGTTACATGTGGTGGATGCACCTGTTCTAATGGATGTGGATCCACAAAATATCTTGACTCCTTTAAAGGGTGGATGTTCAAGTCCCAGTTAATTGAGTGCTGATTGTGACTCACCACCTCCTCACCCCTCTCCTGAACTACCCCAATTTTACAGCTCAAGCTTCAGATCCTCAACAATTTAAAGACTTAACCAACAAGCTGGGTGCTTGCCTAACTTCTACAGAGAGGCTGTGCTAAGTACAAAACTCATCCTAAAGCTCTGAACTACTGGTTTACACAGTGCTGAACCTTGCTAGAGAAAACAACCAGGCTCTAATTTCTGTAAAAGTAAAAATAAGTAAGAGTAAGTAAAAATAAGAATAAAAAAAAGTAAGAATAAATATTTTATGTTTATGGGAAAACAATGAAGCCCATATGACTTCATTGTCATGAATAAGAGGGCCACTGTGCACGGCATGTTCTTAACATCAACCCAAATTTAGGGAAAAGACCAGACAGAGTCAAGGTATCCGTGGTTTTTGCAGAGGCAGTGGATGTGTGCTGGCATTCCAAACAGTCCACAGACGTAATGACAGCCTGTTAGAAACTCTATCTACTGTTTCTTAAAGCCTTTTCAAAACAAAATGATGTTTTAAGACAGTTCTGGGCCAGTTTTCATGAGGCCTCCCACACAAAGAGCCTCTCATTTATTTTATATTCAGACTAGAAATATGCATAAATTACAGTGTCCAGTCTTTATTGAAAGACAACGAGTGATAAGGACTCAAGGTATATTTTTCTCAGGAATCATAATTTTAATCTGAATTATTCTAGTTTTCAGTCACCAGATTTTTTTTTCCCTCACAGATAAGGAGCTACATGCTAATAAAATAATTAACACAGCATTTTTACTTTGTAGATGATTCTTCATTAAGACTAAGCCATTTTTAACATGCTTTTAGATGAGCTGGCCATTTTGTGGTCACTACTTATTAGTAGGAGGATAGGGACTGTCCGGGAGGTATTCATGGATCAGCAGTGGTGTTATACAAATGTGGCTGAATGACTTGAGTCCTGTCTGTCTCTTGGGACTCAGGAACACAAAATATAAAGATTTGTGAGGATGACTGGTTGGTTTTGCTAAAGACAGTGTAAGGATCATGTGAAAATTTCTCCTTTGCTCAGCAATCATCAATTCTGAAAAAAAAGTACATGTATAAAAAATGAAGGAACTGAGTTACTGAAGATTTTTAAATAAAGACACATAAATTGTGAATGAAAACCAAAGTGCTATCTTTGACTGCACACAGAGCAAAGGATAGTTCAAGTGGTGTCTGGCTTTCCACAATTTTTTTCTACTCTCCATAGTCAAAAAAAGTAAGATATTAAGTATTTTTATTAAAAAAAAAATTAGAAAACCCACACCATATAACAGAAATGATCTATGTCATCCATTAGCCAGCTTCAGCTCCATGCAGAGGTGCTGTAGCTCAGTGTCTCTGGAAAACAGCAAGAAAAGGAGCAGCACAGCACATCCTCATGCTGTGTGTAGCCTGTCAGCAAACAGAGCTTCTGCAGGGGAAACACAGGCACTTAAACAAAGCTCCAACAAATGAAAAATAAGGCAAGCTCTGTGGAGGAGTGCTTAACTTAAACTTTTCAGTAAATTTCATAAATGGCCCTGGCCAAGTGAGAAGATTACACTGAACTGAGATTAATTTTACTATAAAAATTGAATGAGAAGTGCATATTTACCCTTTAGAAAGCTGATTTGCTGATACGGTGAAATACAAAGCAAATATAATCTAGATTTCTTAACACCTTCTAAAACTCAATGATGATGGCATGAAGTATAAAAGACATTATTATACAATAGCATGTTCTGATCTTCACATTATTTCAGGTGTGAAAGAGATGCATTTTCATGATTAAGAATCAAACAGGTAGACCTCCTAAAAGAATTAACAGAAAAAGCCGTATCTTTGATAAATGCTTATACTGACAACTAACTAACTGGAATTGCCTAATTCCATTTGAGAATTATTTAAAAGCTAAAATTATTGTCATTAAATTTAATATTTTAATATATTTTCTCACATAAGATTAAAAACTAAATCTTTAGCAGCTGGTAATTTTTTTTCTTCCATTTCCAGACTGGGTAACAGTTCTGAGACACTTCTCGTGACCATGCTCTGCTTCAAGCTGTGCACAGAAAGGACAAGAAGGCCTCTCCACTTTTTCTTACCATTAAAGCACAAGAGGAGGCAAAGTCAGGCACTACAGACAAACAACCTATCATGCAGGTCATAATGACAGTATCAACCATCAAAACAAGCCACAGGCATCCACAGCAATTGTCATTTATCATGATCATTTCTGGGGCAAATATTATGACAAAGAAGCTTTTTAAAGATTTTTAAATTGCCTGAGGCAACCTGAGAATAAATTCAAGTGCAAGGTGAAGAACAAGAGAGGGAACAACAGTTCCTTCTTGGAGCACTGTAAGACAAGAACTTTAATGTGGTGGAGGAAAGGGAGCTAAGAAATATACATGGAGAGACAATTAACACAGGCAAAACTGCAGTGTCTATCTGTCCCCTGAGTGGGAATAAACATCGTTGTCTTTTACTAGCAAAAAAAGCAAAAACTTAAACAGTAAATCCAGTTACATAATGGATCTGATACAAGTACTGAATGATGTATGTGGATAGGAGAGCACCTGCACAAAGCATCAGCACATTCAGATCCAGTGTGGATGCAAGGATCTATTTTTGAAGCCAGGGTGACAGAGAAGATGGGTGCATGGGGAAAAAAAAAAAGTAAATCTCTCGGAAGAATGAGTATAAGCTTTTTTTGGACTTAACAGATATGAAATATCTCAACATCAGTGCTCTTACATCAGGACTCCAATTTGGTCAGAAATAGCCTGCTTCACCACAGAAGGATAAAACATTTAAATTATTAGTATAAAGGATGCAGTTGAATGTGTTTTATGCAAGACTACTGAAAAATAAACTTTGAGAGAAGAAAAAGAGGAAAGCAAGGGTGGGGACAGTAATTATAACACATAATGTATGTAGCAAAAAAATAACAAGGATGTGAGAAGATAAAAGTGACATATAGCTGTATAACATACAGCTAACTGCACAGCCTCTGGCCCTGTTCTAACAGTGCTCCCACAATTCAGAGGCTGTAAAACTTCCCCTGCCTCCCTAATGCAACTGCACGTCCCTTCTGCTCCTGCTTTTGAAGAGGTGTGTGAGAGCTCAGTGCTGCTGGGGCAGAGCAGAGGCTGCTCAGGGCACGGAGCACCCCTGCTCCTCCTGGGACTGCTCTCTGTACAGCTGTAACTCCCATCTCTGCTTTCTCACTGCTGCTCTTCAGACAAAGGTTTTCCTATGAAGCTTCATTAACAAAGATTGCCTGGTGGATCCACAAATGCCTCTCACCAAACAACTGATACATAAAACAAAAGCCTACTTAATTTAATTGGTAGTTTCTTGATATATCTTTTACTGTTTATCCTGTCATAGACATACAGGATCTATACCAATTCAAAATTATCCTGTTGGCAGCTGAATTCTGCCAACAGCATTCAGCAACATCAAATGTTACTGACAGCTGGAATGTACAAGGGTCTCAACATCGGGCACAGGATCCTAAACAGCATCTTACTCTGTTCCTTTGCCCATCCATTTCTTAGGATCAAGGCTCAATTAATCTGTAACCTGCACAGTGAGCTTTTGGTAGAAAATGTGTATTTTGCAGGTCTGTATCACTGAACCTTTGCACTAAGGCAGTAAAGCAGGAGGTGAGTGGTGTAACACAACCATAAACATCTCGAGCATCTCCATGGACACCCACAGCACTGCTGGTCACTCACCTATCTGCACTCATTTTTCAAACTCCACATATGGGACAGAAGTAAAACTTTTTCCTGTCTTGTCCATTTCACATTCCTAATTAGTATCTTTCTGTTTTCAGGATGCTATTTTTTTTTTTTTTTTGCTAATACCTGTAAAAACTGCTCTTTCTAGAAATCTTCTATATGCAACTATGGCATCTCTCCATAATTGCTGTCAAATCATGTTAACTACTTACTCCAGAAGAAATTGGAAATGACCAGGTGCTTGCTGGGGCAGAGATGAACATGGAGTCATAACAGTTTCTCATCACAGATAAAAGCTAACCCATTCAATATTAAAAACAGAAGAGGAAGCCAGAAAAACTTTTGAGAATTGAAAGCATTTTGAAAAGTAGAAGCAATTAAGGCCTGCAATTTTCAGCCAGTTGAAAAGGTGTGCTGTGGACATTACCCATAATCTGCAGCTGAAATTAAGACCCTTGTATTTTCCATTCATTTAATCAGAAAATTTAGAAAGCCTTTCTCTCTGCATATAAATTTCTCTCATTCAATTTATTTAAATTGATAGGACTGATGTAGCACAAACAGTGCAAGGGTAAGATGCATATCAATTTAGTTTGATGCTGTCATACAGTTCTGACTTTAATTCTAAAGAGAGCTCATTTTAGAATTGTGGTATGTTTTAATAAACCAAACAGATACATCTAGTTGGGTCTTCAAAAACCCATGGGGACAGCACAGTCTTTCTTCTGGGGATATGAAGTGAAGGAGATCATCCCTTCCCTTGATTCAGCAGCTGTGCCCCCCTCACTGCAGCTGTGATGCTGCTGCCCTCCCTGGCTGCCAGGGCACAGCACTGACCAGGGCTCAGCCCTTCCAGCAGAGCTGCTCTCTTGCCAGTTTCTCCCTTTCCCTCCCACTCCTGGTCCAGCAGAAGCAGCCAGTACTGCTGGCCATAAATTGGAAATTACCTCTTAGAATCCAGTGTTACTAAAGAATAATTTTGCAGTTTGATTAAGTTTTAAAATTACTTTTATCCCCTCTCAAATCGCATTTATAGTTTTAGTGCCTCAGAACAAGAGCTGGTCCTTTGCATAGCATGAAATATCACAAACTATGGGAAACCTTTCTGAATGGTTAGTATGGTTAGTAACATCAGTACTTCCAGTAAATTAAACATGCCAAGCTACAAACTGAAGGCATAAAGATTAATTTTTTTTTTCTAAGAAGCATAGGACAGACTATGGGAAACATTGTGGGGGAAAAAGTAATCAGCTAGCAAATTTTCACTGTTAAGCCAATGTCTTGACAGTTTTGATACAGTGAAATAATCTGCAAAAAGGGCTGGAGGATGAGGCTGGGAAATCAACTGCCACCTCTAAGATTGGCTGACTATTTCTGGATCAGTGCTTGCATCGCCCTGCCTGCCAAAGAGGATTCTGCATGCAAGAAGCCCCAAGAACAGCCGAGCTGCAGTCAGACCTGGCCTATACATAGCCTAGAACACCTTGGATAGCAGCTAAAGGAAGAGTAAATTAATTTGGGAAATAGCAGTTGAGATGGGAAAACTGCAGTACATCTCATCTCCAGACCATGAACCTGCCTTGGCTTTCAGTGTATAAGCTTGGATTTCCCAAAGGGAAATTGCTCCTTCCACCTCCTCCTGTTCTCAGGCAAGAGAACAGGGTGGTTGCTGTCCCACATTCTCCCCCAGGCTCATCTACTGCTGTCTTTTCTGGGGGTTTAGCAATCCTAATCCTAAAAGGGAGGGGTGGGAGAGGAAATGGGACAGAGGCAGACAAGATGAAACCCACAGCACACGTGCTGCTTTAGCCCAACACGCTGCTTCCAGCCTGAACAACTCAGTGCTCTCCCTATGGGATAATATCACAGGACCCAGGAGTTCCTTCCCCCTTTTGTGAAGGGTGGGTGGAGAGGGGCTTTCTGCTGTTATGCCTTTTAGGGTAGTTTGGGTTTTTGTTTTGTATTTTGCAGCATTTTGCTCTTTTTCCCTCTTTGAACCAGCTTTCCAGAAGCTGCTGCCAAACTAAATCCAGAGCTATGAGGAACTCCAATCTAGTGCCTTGTAAATACTGCATGGGTCTTAACTATTCTCCCTCTGCTTAGTTCTGCTTACAGCCCGAGATGTCCCTAGTCCCCAGATGCACACAGGAAAGGAGACTCAGGATCTGTTCCTCCCTTTGCCCCCAAAGCAGCTTCATACCTGATCAATACAGGCACATTTCAGTACCAGGAGACAAGGACATGGCATTCCTCTAGAGGCATCAGTCATTCCTTGAGCCATTTGCTGTCAGTCACAGGCAGCAGAGGATGGAATGCTCCCCATAGGCTGCACAAACAGGCACCACTGTTCTGATCCAGCACTGCCTGCGCTGCCGCACTGGGCTAGGTGACCACTCCTACTCTGGGGCAACCACTCCTACTCTGGGGCAACCACCGCACCTGAGAAAGGCTCCTAAAACCACTGTGCAGTGGGAAAGTTACAGCACAGTGGGAACAGTTCCCATAGGACCACAGGAAGATGTCACATAGCACAGATGTTTTCCAGCTCAAGCATCCTACAGACCAGGCAAGCCCAGAAAAGGCTCACCTATCAGAAGATGAATTGCAGCATTTCCAGAATCCATTTCAGCAAGGCTATTTATTTTTCTCCCTTGCCAAAGCTTAAGCCATAGCAAAGTTTTGGCTTGGGGCAGGCACATTCATACTCAAACCACAGCATTCTCTCTCATGCCAGGCCCTGATTTCCTGCCTCTGCAGAGCCCAGGCTGCTCAGAGCATGGGAACTGGCACTGCTCATGTGAAGACAGCGGGGACAGGGCCTGGAAACTCCACGGATGACAGACCTACCTCCAGCAGGGGCACAAGTGTCACAGGCACCTGGAATCTCACCTGCCCTGAGGCACCCATCTTCTCATCACAGGAGAACTCAGTAAGGGAAAGGAGACAGAAGAAAATAAAACACACAGTTGAGGGGAAAGAAGGAAGAATCTGGACAATTCAATTATGCAAGCAGTCTGCATATGGAAATTTGAGTATCTGATTAAGTTTGGCAGTGGGCATGGGGACTTCACATGTGATTGGAATTAATTCTTGTGCACCTTCCTAGAAAATATGAAGAAGCACTGTAACTAATTCATGTCAGATGGGATGCTAAAGTGTTCTCTAAAAAAGAGATTTTGGTAAAAAGCCAATCTCTAGCAACAACAACAAAAATATTGCACAAATTCAGTAGCAGCTATCGGTGCCTGGATGGCCCTTTCATCCATGCATGGTTTTTTTGCTGCTTTGGTAATACAGAAGGACATGACACTCATCCAAAATAGTAACTGATGGTATTATCTAAAATCAGGTCAACTTACCATACTAAAAAAGTATCTATTATAAAAGATACAACTCCTGATTGTACCTTTTATTATACCTTATAAAAGTATGCAAAATAGTGCAGTACTATGACAACTACACACACTGATGGATTGATTTTAGTGAGCTTTTCCCTTAATCCAAAATTCCTGACAAGAAGTATTCATTAAGATCTTGCACCACCCCTCCACTCATTCTAAGCTACTCTTAGATATATAATTTGCTTGCAGGACAGTACTGCACTCATGCAAAATGTGACTTTTCCGTTTATTCTTGTAATTTACTATCTTTACACCTTTTAAGCTAGACTGCTCTTCCAATACACTGAAAGCTGCCCTTGGTAGGAAAAAAGAAGTGTCACCCAAAAGGGCTTCATTCACTTTTCAGGCAGACTAAAACCTTAGTCTGAGCTGAAAATGACAGCCAGAACTACCAAAATTACATCACCACAGGCACTTGTTTTTTCCTTCCCTTGTAAATTGGTAACCAACTTATTTTCCCACTGAAACAGTTACACAAACAGTTACACTATCAAAGCTGAAAGTTCCTCAAAATTTCCAAGTCAATGAAAGCCAGATTCTAGAGGGAGACAACATGGGTAAAAAAAGTATCAATACACATGATATTTTAATACAAAATATTAGCTTTTTTTCTTTTTTTTTACACAAGTCAGTTTTTTTAAAATATAGAACCTTAAAAAATGAACAAATTGCTATCCACACACTATAAACACTTGTTTGTGCTCAGTTTGATCAAGTTATCAGAACAATTTAAACACCAGTCCATAGTTTAAACACTGCCTTGAAGTTGGATGCACACTATGCCGCACTGCGCGCTACCATTATTGTATGTACAGGGTGAAGCGCCTTCTGTCGGGTTTAATACGGTAATAAAAAACTGTTCAGTTATCAGGTTCTTTGTGCAAGGATTTCACATTCTACTCATGCTCATGACAGGTCTGTGTTACATTTCAGTGGCACTGGTCTGAGCAAGCACAGGTAATTCTGTGAATGTTCACCGGAAGAATGTCCGTTACATGTTCTGGAAGTACGAGTTCTTCAGCTGGATAAAAGAAAACTTGTTAGTTATGGGGAAATAACTAGCCTGATTAGCCAGAATTTAACAATTTCTAAGCACTGAAAGGAATTTTGATTTCTCAAAGTTGAATAAAAGTATTTAACTATCACATTTTCATAAAGATTACCTATGTAGCAGGTACATCTCAGGAATATTTAATTGCCCGCTTTTTGAACGCATAGAAAGGAAAAAATTTCCCTCAAAGTTGGAGGTCTTAAAAGGTCTTGTTTTAGTAGTAAATCATCCACAAGTTGCAGGTTGTTAGCCAAGTAGATTTAGGATGATTTACTTGCATTACAGTAATTTACACAATTGAGCTTTAGGCATACAGTACAAAACTATGAACAAAAAGGTGAAGCAAACTTTTTTATTTATATTCAGGTAAAAACATTAACCTGATGAAGTAAATTATTGCAGATTTGAGAAATCAGCACATAAAACAGTTGGACAGAGCATTGCTTACAGGTGCTTTATCTGTGTCAAAAGACAAAGGCTGAACTGCTTGTTCCAAGCTAGCACTGGGGGAAAGAAAAAAAGAAAAAAAAAGAGAAAAAACTACAAAATGAGCCAGGAACTCAGATCAAGAACAGGAAAACTGTTTACTCAAACAGGGAATGAAACGACTAATTTGTCTTTTAAAAAACTTTACATCAATTCGAAATGCTCTGGGCCTTACCACAATACACACTGGCCAGCCCAAGCTGTTGGACTTGAACTACATGAAAGAAATAATTCTTCCTTGCCTCCAGTACGAGGCTTTTGCTGCCTGAATCACTGTGTAAACAGCTCTGGAGCGCTCTGGTAACGACTGTCGCCATCATATCCTACCACTACAGTAAAACTATGCTATAAGAAAGGTTCTACCTAGTTACAAAGGCTGAATTATATTGACAATATATATTTGATTTCAGTAAAATTTAAATTATCTTAATCAGAGAAAGAGGCATGGAGCAGTTAAATGCCCATGCTAACCAAAACATAACAATTGTTGAATGTTGCACACAAAAAAGAACCAAGTGAATTGCACATCAGACAATACATGAGGATGGGTAAAATTAGAGGCAGGTGAGGGTACACAGAACTAGTCTACTAAACTAGATTCGTCAAATACATGGTGTATTTTAATTTCTGTACTTATGTACAAAAGTTGTCTTTGGAGGAAAAACTTCAGACTTAGCTAGATGGATACACACAGCCCAGTATTAAACTGCACAGCGACATTTATTGTTCCAGCCTGGAAAAACATCCCTTTTTAAATTTCACACAGCAAAGCAAGTTAAAAACTTCACTCATCAAATAAATGATAATTTAAACAAGAACTTGCTAAAGAAACCTTGTCACAACAACTTTTAGGGCCTGATCACTTTAAGTCCATAGGGGCTTTTAATGAATATCAACCAAGTGTCTTTGTTTATAATCTGCAAGCCGTTTTTCTACAACAAGAAGGCGTAACACGTTTCCTTGACTCAGGTGATATATTTAGAAAAGAATCATGAGTTTCTCTTTTGCTGTAACAGGCAGAGATTGCATTTCTCATTGTGATCAGGAAAGATGGAATGACTGCTGCCCTTCTCTTGCAGCTATCAAGAGTTTTTCACGCATTATCTCAATAGTTGAATAGTCCGGCAATTTGAGATAGTTCACACAAGTCATTACTGAGGGTAAGAAATCATCAGGATTCTCTGTGGACTCAAACGTCTTCCGTACAATCGTCAAGGGAGGATTCAAACTTCGAAAACCTGGTAATGAGAAAAGACACTCAGAATAAGGCTGCTCCTCCTCAACACCCACAGCAGACATGCCCCATGACAGAACACGTCACACAACTGACTTCCAGGACACCTTCAGAAGTTCAGAACACAGCTTCATAAAACTGCACTACAAGCTAAAAATAGCTAAAATCCTGCTTGTACATTTATCCTCCAAGATGAATTTAAAAGAAAGGAATAAGCTGGATAAATTTCCTTTTAATTGTGTTCTATACGTGTAAAAATCTATTCCAATCATAATATTTTTAAGTTTGTTGGCTTCACACACATTTTTTAAGACTCTCAGGAATCATCTGTGACTCTAGTACCTGATTATTCTTACTCCAGCTATCATTTCTATACTCCTAACACTTACCTGTGTCTGCACCATGTCTCCCATAGAAGAGCTCCCAAACTATACTTAGAACAAAAAAATAATCAAGTCTTTCCCCCCAGTGGCAAAGAATGTAAATTTTGGAACAGATGCATGAATTCTGTTTTGACCTGCAAAGCACTCAGCTGAAAATACAGTAAAATGTGTATCCTACAATAGTACCTAGCAAAGACAGCAAATTTCTCTGTTCACTGCACTGTCTCTTACCTAAATGCTGAAATTCAAAAGGGGGAGAAATGATGTAAGATTAATACTATCCTATGTGTTGTCTCCTTTTTAGGAAAGAGACTATTGTTTTCAGGTTACAATGCATCATTTTTTTGCCATAACTTAATACACATGTAGACAAAAAATACAGTATTAGGAGCTTTCAGTTTTATTTCAATTTTGAACTTTTCCCAATGACAGATTTTCTGGCAACAATTTAAACCTGGAAAGCCAACTGTAAGAAGTGTCATGAGATGAACACAAACATTATGAGAATGACACCTGAAGTCTGCCCAGCCACTTCTGAAATCAGAAATGTGGAACTAGTATGAACCTCTCAAATACGTAAGTTAAGGAATTTCTTCCTATGCTGAAGTAATAATGTTATTCAGAAATACATCAGTAACAGTCACTTCATGCAATATGTAATAAGGAAAACCTACCTCCTACAGGCAGTCTGGGGCTGCCTGTCACAAACTGAAGAAACAGTCTTTGCTGCTCGCTATCAAAACTACTGAGAATTTCAAACAGATACTTCACTGCTCGACTGAGGAGGGAAAAGAAGCAAGAGAATATTATTTTGTTTAGAGTTAAAATAATTGCATCAGATTCATATTCAGCACAGTATGAACATTTTCAAAAAATGCCATATAGTTCCTTTAGCTTCAAAAACAATGTATGAAGATTACTTCAATAAAGTATTTTCTACTGTTTTGGTTTTTGTTTAACAAGACCAACATGGTATTACCTGTCATGTGTATAACCGTGATCAGGCCTGCAACATTCCATTAAAGTCTTGGCATCCCAAGTGTCTGTCTTGCTGCCACACAAGAGCTGCTCCAACTGTAAAATTAAATAACAAAGAGTAAATATTCTCCCTTTGCCTTGCAAAACACCAGGAGTACCACAAAGTCTTGGCTAACACATTGTTCCAAAATGAGCTTTAATGTTTGTTCTTAAAGCCAAATGTCTGAGTTTGTAAAGGTAAACAAACCCCTCAAAGTACAGTCTTCAAACAGCCTCCCTCAATGAAGAATAAATCATTCTCTCTTCTAGTCCAGAGAACCATAATTGTGACTGCATCCAGTCCACTTAACAGTGCTGAACATTTTACAAGGAAATCATGGTGGTGAGAATAAAGCAAGATGAATTATGCTCATTCTTTACCCCTTCATCAGAATCTCTTCTTACTGTCTGAAGCTTTGCTAAAGAGCTGACTGCTTGTTTTATTGTTTTAATAGAAGATCCAGGCAGCATCCACATCTATCTACAGCTATTCAGAGGTAGTGCAATATAAGGAATTAGAGTATCCATACTCCATAGAGAAATGAAGTATGAAACATAAATTAAAGTGATTCTCAAAAACGCTGGATATACACAACTTAAAGAAAATGAAGCTGTTCATATTATAAGCATTAAATACATGACTACTGAACAGAGAAATCTTTAAGAGTTAATGTGGAATTTCAGGGACACTCAGTTTAACCAACCTGCATCAGAAATGCAGTGTGCTCAGACTGCCACAAATTCCCTGCACGCAGGTTAAGGCTGCCCATACATACAGATAAAGGTTATAAAAGCAGCAGCAAAAACACTTTCACCAACCTCCTCAGGATAGAAGTACTGAAGATGACTAAGGGGGAACACCGACTCAAATCCGTCTCTGAAGGAGTCAAACTGTCTGGCAACACCTTCATTTAGTGCCCAGAATATAACCAGCTGCAAGGAAAGAAAAAAAACCAGAAATGAAAAATGCAATTTGAACAAAGGCAGCATGCAGTGATCACCACTGTACCACACAGTGCAACTGCAGCAGCCAAACTCCAGCAGCCCAGCCATACCTCACTGGAGTTACCACAGGCTGCACATTGAATTGTGGAGCTGCTCTACAGAATTGCCTCATTCTGCCTTAATTCTTAATTTATATTACCCTTAACATGAACATTTTGCAAAATTGAAACAACTTATCTGCCTTTGTTTTTAACAAAGCAAACTGAACTCAGAATAGCTGGTTAAACTGAAACTATTTAACAGAATAATTTAAAGTAAATCTGAACATTTGTTATTCTTCAAAGCCTTACCTAGGTGTTCTCTCTCTACCTCACTTAAAATGCGGCATCTGAAGGAGAAATCCACAGGGCATCATTGAGAGTACTATCTTAATTTCCCCCATGGAAATATATGGGTCCCTATTCTAATACTAACTTTTAAAAAAGTAACTCTAGCCTGTTTGATGTTTTAAGTAGCTTAATATTCTAAGAACACACAGGAACAAAAGTAACTTCATTTCAAGTTACTGGATTATGGTTAAGAATCGTAATGCAAAAGACAGTAAGACACTAATCTAGGCTTTTTGAAGATATTTTTTCTGTTTTGTTTTGGTTTTGTGTCTGTGGTTACCCCCTCAACATTAAATTAACTTCCAAAGTGGACAATGTATATTGAAATGACAATCAGTGGCAGGGAGGAAGGGCATATAACACAAATAAGACCACAGGACCTTTAAATAAACCTCCTGCAGCCAGTATTTGTCCACTAAATTAAGTTATTTTACATGGCAGATTGCAGGCCAAGTTCAGATTCTTTTGCCAGTCTGTGCCATTGATGATTACAACTTGCCTTGGATACCCTCAACTCCAGCAGGAAAAGAGGGCTGGTTGTGAAAAATGTGTTGTCAACACAGAACCACTAGTTTAAAATGTGTTAAAAGCTCAGGCCTGTGGTGCTGATTAAAGTCTATGGATGCATCTGAACAGGACTGAGAAGTTCACAGCTCCTGCTGGAGTCCTGAAGCAAGTGTGTAACCCTATCCCAATTACTAAAGAGTTCCTGGCTCCAGAAAGCTCTCAAGATACAAAAGCTCATTAGGATCTGCTGATAAAGAGTCAAGCATTGAATTTCATGTGAGATATATTGCACTACTTTCACAAACCAGTTTTAATACTGAAGAGGAAGGTTGCAAGCACCAGCAGCACAAAAAACTCTTCTACAACACAGAATAGTCTACAGCTACTGTAACAGCAGAGTTACTTACCTACAATTGTGATTACTTTTTATGATCAAGAGCAGCTGGCATAATTAAGCTGCACTGTATTCTTGCAGATTCAAAGAGAAGATCAAATTGCTAAACAAAAACCTACACTACTGAAACTTTTTGTTCACAAATTTAGAACAAGCAAGGTGGCCTCTTTATAATACAGGGGAGAAGAGGGAAAAAAAGACAAGAAAAAAATAGATAGAGAATAAAGTCTTTCACTATATTGGTAACTGAAGCAGTTTTACGTTCTGATAAAGGCAGTTCCTGTGGGAACTGTCCTTGAGAGGGGAAACAGGGAGGTAGAGGGAAGAGAGGCATGAAAAGCAACAGCAGGATACTACACCTTTATAAACTACTTTTCATGTTAATCCTCACACAAGATTTTGATGAAAATGACATGTTCAAGAGCAGGGCAGCTGACCCACAGGGTGGTGTACAGGCCAGCTGATCAATTAAATATATAGTTTCTAAAATACAATTCATTGTACTTGCTATAAAGACAAAGATAAGAAAAACTACACAGACATCCTTTAAGAAAATAGTTCCAGAAGTTTTTAGGAGGACAGCAAGTTTTCTGTTGTCATTTCCTTTTCCTTTACAATGCCAGAAGCCTGCAGCAGGACAACTACAGGATATCTGAGTCATCTGTAAGCCTTTCTCAGAATATCAGATATCTGATACAAGTTACTGAGGCAAGAAAGAAAAACAGACTAAACTATGGAAATCAGACTGGAATGCTTGAATGCAACATTACTCAGTAAATACAGACTGCAAATTCTGCTTCTAATGAACTGCCGAAGTTTGTATTGCTCCTCTTAGGTCTGCAAAGAGCTTTAAATCCAAATATATTTAATTCTGTCAGTGATTCTTGACTAGCAGAACTTACTTTTAACAAATAAATACATGAGAAGTACATGTGTAGTTTGGAACTATAAAGTGAACAGAAACTGCTCAGTACTCACTTGTAAGGATTATGGAACAGCTTTGCAAAATTTCTCAGCTGATAGGCAGGAATTTACATGACCCTTACTGAATTGTTTCTACCAAAACATCAGATGTGTTTCCTACCAGTGCTTCAAAACTTAACAGTCCTCAGACTGAAACTGGCAGTACCCTAACCTGTCAGGAAATGTATTTAGTAACTGGAATAGTGATACTCCCTCCCCTCCATCCCACTCACAACTTCATGTGACAATATTGCACTCTTCCTGTCTTGCCTTGCCTCTTTTCTAGGTTCTTTTTAACCAATTCCCTTTATCACTTCCTTAGACAGAAACAGCTTCCTATCTTTGTTTAGCAATATTAACCTCTTGTTTTCCCACGTCCCTTGTGACATAGGAATGGATCAATATACAGGTATACTGTCAAATTATTCTGGCAATGTTATGTTACCTTTTCCTTATTTATTCTTTTTAGGGTTTGGGGATTTTTCACATGTATTTTGAGTTCTTTGGTTGACAGGTTCGGTTTTCCTTGGGTTTTTTGTTGGTTTGGGCTTTTTGGACAAAAAAACTAATGCTTTAATTTTGACTCACAACTGCTGATGTTTCTTAAGTCTGAGCCCCAAAAAATTACACTACTATTACAGCAATTCAAAGGCTACTACTGGGTAGCAGATGTTAAATCACTATTGCTAAATCACTATTCCTAAAAAATTCATTATGATAACCACTTACAGTACTTTTTCTCCAAAAAGCCAAACTTCTGATGACTTCATTACATATAAACCAGACTTGTTGCACTACACAATTTTGAAGTCAGGTGCAATTAGATTTTAACAGTTTTACTGTAGTAATAAACTAGCATGGAAGAGAAGTCCAAAGTAGGAAAATTATTGTTGTGCCTAGTTCATGAGAATGACCTGAAATCTGTATCAAAACAAACTACCTGGGAGCAAGAAAAAAAGAGAATTTTAATCATAGGTTTGCTTTCACATACTCTGAGATACTCCTCTAGATTGTGGATAGTGACCGGTGTATCTTTTCCCCCTTTTTTCAGCTCTATATTCGGAAACCCAGGAAGTGTGAAGTCCAGTCCTAGATCTTCCACTGAGCAGCCATTCATAGTCAGAGCCTCCAATGCATACTGTAGACTTTCTTTGGTCTAAAAAATTTGAAATGAAAACCAATGAGAACAGTTAACTCAAACTTATCCAAAAGTTATGACTTGTAAAGCAGCTTTGACTAATCACACATTTCTGTAAAAGTATGACCAGTAAAACTGTTACAGCTCTCCTTGCTTTCCTCTGGAATTTTCATGCATAACAGTAAACCAAGAGAAACCAGATAAGCTTAATGGATAAACTGGAAAGGTCACAGGTACACCTTTTTCTAGCAGTTCTGGAATTACGTAATATGCTAGAAGACAAACTATCCAGAAAATACTATTGCAAGAAAAAGAAATGTGAAATAAGCTATGGCTCAGAGGCTGGTGTTTATTTAGAACAATTATGGCATTCATTTTAGGCATGCATACTGGCATTTGTCAGCTTTCATCTATCAATTTCAGGTTTTTCAAATTCCTGGGAAATTAAAAGCTGTGACCAAGGAGAGAGAGTGAGACAGTGAGGTCAAGAGGAGCAAAGACCCACAGGCCTGCAAAACTTTCCTTAGTAACAAAGCAGGAGTATTAAATGAGGTTATCACTTCCTGCCATCTATTAACATTGGATGCTAGAAAAAGCACGTGTGCCAAAGATCTTTTATCACCAGTGCCACAGTGAACTGTGTTATTTTCAGCTAAGAGTAGATATCCTTGAAAAATTAATGTATGTCTCTGAAAGAACGTGCATGCTCATGCATGATGGCAGTTCACCTCAGTTCTGCTCTTCAGTGCAAAAAAAAAAACCTACATAAAAGGCACTTCTATGAAAATCTGAAATTTTGATTAAACTAACTACTAAAAAAGCCATCAAGAAGCAAGGATAGACTTTTTTCCTCTGATATTTAAGTTGGTTAGTCTTTTTAAAGTGAACCAAAAAAAGAAGTTAGGCAACCATCTGGCAGTTTTAGACATTTCTAGACTGTGTTTAGTCACACAGAAGAATTCCATAATGAACTTCTCGTGCTAGACTTTACAGAAAGACTGTTATATAATTATTAGCCACTGATCTAATAACTTTAAAACTACTTTGTGTGAGAACAAAGTAATGATCACTATTACAATCAGTTTCAAGCCCTACGATACATTCTGAATTACTGCTATTTCATAAAATCCAGATGTGTAAAGATGCATTCTCCCATTCTTAGGGTTACTTTCCCACCTGAGTTTTATCCTGTTCAAGTCTTTTCTTTTGTCTTACAATATCTTCAAGGTGATATATTGATTTGGCTACTACTGGATCAATACTGAACAAGTCATGCGACGTCAGTGAAGTTTCCTGTCGCAGCATCCACTTATAAAAAGGAAGTCCAAGAGGAAGGTCCACCTGGAAACCAAAGCACTGAACTGTTTAGTATTGTCTTCCTAAAGTGCATCTTTTACTACTTCATCTCTTAACCAGATCTACAATACTATCTCATAGCTCTGGCACACACCAAAACGCTGTGTCCCAGTGTTCTTGCCTCAGAAATTCACAGCCAGGAAAACCTGAGTGACTGCCTAGCGCATGCACATTAGTGCATGCACATCAGCAACTGGAGTAACAATGAGCCCAAAACATTCTTAAAACAAGGATGGAAAGATAATTCAACACAAGCAGATAATGGCTTTTTGTTTCTGCTTTATGGTCTCAAAAGCCACCGTTAAAGATTTTCAACATGTATTACCTTTTCCCCCACAGAAGCTCAGCTGCATGCTCATCCTCCTCCCTGCCCCGCCTCAGACTGCCCTTACTTCTAGAGCTGAAAGTAATACCATTTAACTCTTAATGCTTTTATCCCTCAACAGTCAGAGCTAGCATTTTAATGTGACCCCTTCAGAATAGATTTTTCTACTGTATTCTCACCAGTCTGAAGTCCATGATTGCCTTGGCCATTAGTTTTCCCAGAAAGCGGAACTTCATTTTAACTTTTGCAATGTGAGCTGGCTTGGCTGTTCTACCAAAAGGAAGTGCAAAAAGGCCTTGAAGGTTATGAATGTACTTGGTACCTTCCTGGCTTCCTGTTGAGGAAGAAAGAAAGAAAAAGTTCAGTATTTACTCTGCTTTCAAGTTTCTTTCAAGATGCAGGTGGCATTCATTTATAAGCTCCTTATAAAAAAAAAACAAAAACCCCCAAAAAAACAACAACCAAACCAAACACACACAAAACCCCCAACAAAACCCCAAAAGATCCACACACTATCATCAGGCACATTATCTACCACAAACTGAGGTACTCTTTACATAACTGAAGTCAACTCAGAATCAATTCAATATTAATCAATATTTATAGATTAAGCAGTAAAGCAATTACCTTTTGGATTGGCTAAAGTCACTTCTTCTCCCCTCCAAAGGCCCAAGTCTGCTCTCTGCAGTTCCTGAGATACAAGTGCATAGAACTCTAGTGTAGGGCCTAGGCCTGTGCCAACCTTCAGGGGACAGAGGGTGAGAGGAGAGCAGAGGGAATGAGACAGATAAATCCATTAGGTCAGTTTGAATATAAAAATATTATACATTATTTGTTATAAAATAGACTGCATGGCAAAAAGCATCTAGAGAACCTACCTACAGGAACATTTGCAACATGACAGAGGCAGACTGGAAAGATCACACAGCAGAGGAAGTAACAGTGGAGTAAAAGTATTAATGATCATATTACAGAGGAAACACACACAGCTGTTTGCTTAAGATTTAGAAAAAAAAATTATCTCTGCTGACTACAATTGATTATGAAATTTAGATCAGAAAGAGCTTGTTCTAGCAACTAAAAATCACAACCAAGTAAATTAGGGATAATTAAAGGATAAAACTCTTTAGCAACAGCAATGTGAAAGACAAAGAGTCTGGACAAGCCATTTTAGAAAAGCTGTAGCTATTTTGTATTAATCTTCAGTAAAAAGGGGTTAAATTAGACTGCATTGATATTACTTACTTCATTCTCATACTGGATTTCCAACATGGCTCTTGAACTGCCTAGATCCTGCATCACAGATTCTGCCTGTTTCAACAGCTCATCTCTGTTCACAGTGCGCTAAACATTAAAAAAGTTTTAAGCAGTAAAATTATGCCTTTAAGTTCCAGCTCCCAAGGCAGTTACAACAGGTAAAAATCAGTAATGCACATTTTCCCACCCCATGCCAATAGATCCACAGTTCAGTTCAACAATTTGTAAGCTTACACTTTGATATAATTCTTGCTTCCATATGAGACTGCTTAGAATGAATGTATTCAATATAAAATGAAAAAACAATGCCTTATATTTATATAACTAATAGGTACTATTCTCGCCAAGAATAGGGCAATAGGACTATGATATAGCAAAGTACTGTCATGTCACGATACTTACCTCAAATTAGTAAGTAGAGAAGAAAATAAGAGTAAAGGTGCTGAAACCCAAACAAAAACCCCAACAGCAGTGGCATTCCTACATGTGGCAGATGTATTCTTTTTGAACTTGATTCTCGTGTGTCCTGCTGTTTTTCCCCACAGCTATTCAAGATCATATAGCATTTATAGCAGATCTTATATTAAGATAATGTATCTCCAGATTCAAGGCAGATATTCAAGACTTCCTCAAATTTCGCACAATCACAGCTTAGTTTAATTATGCTGTGACAGGTGATTTACCTTCCCCAAATACAAGGCCAGTATTTTTGTTTATTAAGGGTCCAAATCCCGTTACTTGAATTCTTCTGAGAATCAAGCAAAACAGAGGTCTACAAGCCAGTATATGGAAATATCACGAATGCTGCCTAAAACTGTGTTCATTGCTGCAGTTAAGTTTCAGGAATTCTGTCAGGGTGCCCCTCCTGCCCTCATGCGGCCAGCACGGAGAAGACACTGCACCTTCTGCTGGGGGACTGCAGGAACAAACCCCATCTCCCCTTCTTCACTATACCGCCCAAACATCAAGTTCTACAAATAAGCCTTGATCACAAGGATATCCTTAAAGACAATATAGAATAAACAGATCCTTCATTCCATTTGGAACAAGATGTGCTCACCTTTTTCCTGTCCAGCCGCGGTGCCACTCTGCTATCCTGAGAATCGGACTGATTGATTTCTGGATTCGTATCCAGCAGCCTCTGCATGGCTCGATCACGATCAAAGGCCGTCACATAAAACAGCATTTGGCGGGTATCAAATGGAAAGAAAAATGGGCTGTGAAGAGATTGGATTAGTCAGCTGTGTTCCAAGCAGCATGTCTGACTAGCATTTGGTTTAAAACACAACAGAAATGTACTATGTCCAGAATTAGTACTTTATTACACACTGTGGCGAAAGCAGCCTCCAAAGGAAGCCTTCCAGAACACACTTTAGTTTTAGTTACAATGCTTAGGAGCAAGAGTTTTGAGAAATGCAGTAGATAAAAAATTCCTTGCATTTTTGATTCTTCTTAAAAAGTAACTCTAAATACCTGAGTGCCTTGGCTGTCCAAAGTTTACATCAGAAAATAAAATTCCTTGATAACTACTGCACTACAGTTAATAAATCCAACAGATCAAAGATTTAAGCTCAAGCTCCTGTATTTGGCAGCAGAAAGAAATGAGAACCTGCCTAGAGGAGCACTACTATTCTACCTTCCACCATTTGCAAAAAATAATCTAAATAATCTGTGAAAGACTACCAGAGAAAATTCTTGTTTTAATTTATCACTTCCACTATTCTCAAAGGCATGTGTATCTTAACAGTGTGGTCCTCCAATGGCATTAAGTGGAAAAGCAGTTTTATTGAATAAATAATGCTATAGATGTTTAAGAAAATACATTCATGCTCATCATCTGTTATCTGGAATGTTTATGTTAGACATCTTAAAAATGAAAAGCCAAACTATCTCTGAGTATGTATTTCCACAGTCATCACCAATATTGTAGCAATTAACACATTTGGAAAAGCCATGAATGTCAACACTGACTTCTCACTCTTTCAAGTGCAAGAGCTGTACAGCTTGTACTTTATCAAGATACCACAAAGTATTGTGTATATAGCTTCAGAAAAAAATAGATTCTTTTATCAGGATTATTTTAAATGTATCTTCCTCCATATCATATTGAATATACCTAGATAAATACACTAATATGGTAAGAATGCTATTAAGCAATTTAACAGGAGAAAAAAAAATCACCTGAATAATCAAAATTTCAATGGAAAACCTTCAGCTTGCTCAGCAGCTCCTGTAAGAATTGGTCCAAACTCTGCACACAGTCTACCCCCCTCAGCATGATTTAAACTACAGTGTGGGTGTAAGCATCCATCCAAGCACCACTATGTCACCTGGCAAGACTTCTGGGACTACATTTTGCTCTCTCAAGAGCCCTGTAATGGTGATGCACTGTGCTACCCAACCAAGATTCCTACTGAACTGGAGTTACAGACACCACACAGCAAGTTGTTCATACCATGTTTTTCCAAGTTCTGTCAGCCAAGTCGGGATGTTTCCTGTCATAATTACCAAAGGATCCTGAAGCTGCCTGTTTGCTTTTGCTGTCAGTTTACTGTTGATAAACTCTGAGGTTGGAATTATCTCCTTGCAGACTGCATTCTGTGTTAAATAAAAGCAAGTAATTATAGTTAGAGAAATGCTGAAAGAAATAGCAAGTCTTTGTTAAACAAGATTTTTAACGCTTCTAATTTGCTTATCATGGAAAGTAAAACAACTTTTACTGGCATTTTGTTCATCCAGAGTCTCAGACATGAATGAAGGACTGAGTACATGTTTACTGCTAATTTCCTTTTCAGGAATAGTGTTGGTCTTTAAACTTAAGGACAAAGCATGGATATTATGCTCAACACAGTATAAAGAAAATATGACTGACTAAGAATTTACAGCCTTCATCTTCTCAGAAGTTAGAGAAGCATGTAGGGGAAGATGGCAGTTATTTGAATTATTTTTTCTTCTTGAGGGGCAGTGGACAGGAAGAAAAGGTTATTTAAAATGTTGCAGGTGGTTCTGTCCTGAACCAAGTATCAAAGTGATTTAAGAAGTGCTCTACTCACATCATACAAATAATACCAGTATCGACTGATAGCATGTAAAACTCTCAAAAGAAGAATAACATCTAATGAGGGGTCTTCAAATGTTATATTTTCAGGTGGAGTAGATATGAGGTAAATTTCCAGAGGATTTAACACCGAAGGGCATACACCATCTAGCAGGAAAAACAACATGTTAGCAAAAAAATTCAATTAGAAGTTTTGCCAAGATTTAATTGTTAGGAGCCTAGGCAGTATTAGTCATGGCATTCACTTAACTACAACCGTTCAGTTAAACAACTCAGTAAATATCTTTTAGTTTTAATATACAGCTAAAAATATATGTTTACTATTTTTATATTATGCCTACTTTAAAAGAAACTCTATAGTGGCAGTAAACATTGTCAAAGTTCTGAAAGGACTGAGAGGAAATCTAACATATAGCAAGGCACCACACTCACCATGCCACAATTCATCGTGTTTTTTAGAATTTCTAGGGGAGGTTTTTGTGGGAGCAGTTTGTGCTCTTCCCCTTTTACCCCCAACACAGTCCTTATTACCATCTTCATCCTCTCGCACAGGTTTGTACCTAAAAAGTAAACAAAAGTTTCAAGTTTTAGGAGTTTTGAAATGCTAACTTAGAGGGAAACAAAAGCACTTTTAAAGGTGTTCATTCTCGGATTTCCAGAACTTTACTTGAATGACAGTTAAAACAGAAGGACAGGAACACTGCACTGGGATATGACCCAGCCTCTGAAGCAAAGTATTTCAGAGGGGACAAAAACCAGGGACCCTTCAGCTGCATGACCTAGAAGGAGGGTATAAACAAAACCCCAAAGTGACTGATGTTAGACTTAGGTTTCAGTTAGGTTTGGGGTTTTTTGGTTGTTGTTTTATGGGGTTTTGTTTACTTGCTTTTTTCTTTAGCACATTTAAATGTTAAAAAGAAAGAGACTGCTGGACATTAAGATATTCAGCATAGTCATGTATCAATGTTTCTTGCAAAGTATGGCCAAAGAATACATTCACTTTCACAGCAATCAACTGAGAAAATCAGTATGAAGTTGACCACAGGTTGCATGCTGCACATTCTCTACTGTTTGTGGTTAGTTACCTAACACTAAGAACAGTTTTCTCCCCATCTAGAAGGTGTTATTCAAAATCCTCCATTTCTAGTTCCTCAGCTTTACTCAGGAGCTAGCAATGAAATTAAGTAAGTTTTAAGTATCTCAAGCACATCAGGAAAGTCAGAGCTCCACAGTTTTTGAAGGGATAAAAAAGAAGGCAGACAGCTATATCCAAATTTCTTGATGTACATACATTTAGTAAACTGGAGAAGTTATTCCTGGATTTCTGGAGTCCACTTACCAAATGGTGTGCGTTTTTGTCCAAATCCCAGCTCTGCCAAGTGGGTTGCTTTCATCATCTGTAGACTCCCTCTCCTCCTCAGCTTGTAAACTGTACTGCCTGACTGCCTGGTACACAGTCATGTTGTATGGCAGCAAGTGATCTCCAATGTAAAACTGCAATCTATGTCTCACATTCCCTGAATTTAAGAATTGAGCAGCCTGAAAATAGAAACACAAAAAACCCCAAAACAAACAAAAAACCATATCAGTTAGGAAACTTGTTGCATAGCTTTTCTTTTAGGCCCTCCACACACAGCACCCTCCCCTTATTCCCAGGGCAAAAGCTTACCAAAGATTCATCTATTTCTTCATCTGACCCATCATCATCACTATCTTCATCATCTTCTCTAACTCTTCCATAGCCTGCGGCAAAAGAGAAGAAAGACATCCTCACTTGCTTTTTTTCATGGAAGGTAACAATGCTTTGGTACTCTGACTGTTACAACTTCTAAAACTTTAAAACAATGAAACAAGTTCCAAAACGTATCAGTTAAAAACAGTAAGATTCAGGATTGCTAGAACTAATTTCAGTATCAACACCTGGCATCAAAACTGCCAAGCTACAGCCAGTGTAACAGTAAAGCATTAATATTTCTGTTAGTATTTTGACTGAACTGTTTACCACAGGAAACAGTTTGTCCCAGAAAAAGAAGATTCTCTACAGCTTTAATCTCCTCCCTTGTGAGCAAGGTATCTTCACAGGTACCTTCTGTTTGTCTTCAGCATAATCCTCAGAGGCTTTTACAGACTCTACACTGACAGCAGGATCTATTCCAAAAAGGAAAACACAAGTGACTGTACAATATATAAATACCTCTAACTACAAGGTATCTTTCAATGGCTTGTACCAAAGCCAGAGGATCAATCTTCACAGGTCCACCTTTCCACTGTTTCACATTAGCACAGTCTGGATGTCTTTGCAGTTGGCATTTTAATTGATGTGTATTGAAGAACTTTAAAGCTTGGGATCCTCTGTTAAGAGAAAAACTCAAAATAATTTGTGAAAAAAGTTGCTACACAAAGAATCTAATAACTCTAATTACATCAAAATGTAGTAAAATAGGCTTACACACGCATTTACAATTTCACTTGTTCAGAGTATTATTTGTCAGACTATTTCTCTAAAAACAAGCTACTATGGGGTCTGAATAAATAGATTAAAAGTTTCTTCTACAAGAACATCAGAACCCAAGTTGAATAAAATCCGGAAGCTGCATGAATTGAGAGAAAGCCCAGCCTGAGGTCTGATTACAGTATCCTACATTGTATACAGTATATTGGCCCATACTGAGCACCTTTGAAACCTGAAGCAGTTCAGGGGTCAGCTGATGGCACGGATGATTCAGAATTGTGTTTATGTGCAGCACAACAGGGATCAGAAAGGGACAAGGAAAATGCAAGTATTCATTTCAACAGACCTTTTTCAATAAAGACCTAAAGAGAAAACCTGAAAGCTCCTCTGTTGTTTTTTTTTCTTGCCAAGAATAGTTTATATATACATTCCACCTCACCAAACTACCAATACTCAAGCTAGCTGGTTTTACACAACAAGCCTCTTATCTTGGGCTGCTTCTATTTCCAGGTGCTAGGAAAAGACTACCAAAACTTAATGCCTCAAAATCCTCATTGACATAAGCCACAGCAAAACTTGTAGTCAAACAATGCAACAGCACTCTGCCTTTCCACGTTTCATTTTCTGTCAAAAACAACAGCAGGATTTTGCTTCTATGATTAGCAGCTTTTTAATTTTGGTAGTTATCCCACTTTTTACAAAAATAATACATGTAAGGAAGCAATCTGAGATTACAGAGCACATACTATTTGCAAAAGCCAGTACAGAAACATTGAGTTCATCTAATAAGAATTCGGTGTACTGCATTAATTCCAACTGATTTTAAGTTTTACAAAAAACAAGTACTGAATTTTAATGGTAGTTAGATTAATGCTATAGTGTGAGGCTCCAACACATCAATGAATATGTTGAATGGACGCTCTGTCACCATGAATGAAAAAAACCCTCTCCACACTACCTTACTACCTGAGACACAAAAGACCTTTGGCATTTCTAACTTTTAAAGAAGAGTTTTCAAAAATTCATTTTCAGTGCTCTTCCTCTCATGCTGAGCTTTCAGCCAGCACCAAAAAATACTTTCAAAACTTATACACATCTGTACTGAAACAGATTCACTGTTAGATAATTAATAAAAAGTAGTGTTGATTTACTGAAGTATAGAAAAGAAATAGTAGAAACAGGTCTTTAGTCACTAGATTTGTTATTGAAAACACAACTACCAAGTGGGACTCTGAATTTATTCTGTATCTTAAGACTCAGGGCAGGTCTACAGCTTTTTTAAACTCTACTGACAGCCAAGACTTAGCACTTAAACCCATCATCCTAGATAACATATGAATAACAAAGTTGAGCACTGTAATACACACTCTGGGATTTAATTACTCTGCTAAAAAACATCAGTGTCCAAGTAATAAACACATTGTTTCTTTCCAGTGTTTGTTACATGGGGATAAGGAAGACATTTGGATTTTTAAAGGGTAAATTTAGAGATTGCATTTAAGATTTATCTATCATCCCCAATTTAAGTGAGGCAAGTTTCAAGATGGTAAGCAAATATTTAGCGAAATATTCCGTCTTCCACTGACTAAATAAAACCCAACTGTGTCATTGCTTTTGTCTTTAACAGGGTCAGGAGTTTCCATTACCTCCTCTTGTAATTGTACCTCTACTTGTACTTGTTCTTTTAGTGTTGCTTGAAACATGTTTTAGAAGACACAAGCTTCCAACAGAACTGTTACCTGAGCATTAATCCTTACCTGCTCCCTGTGCCATTTCCACTAGGGAAGTCATGCACTTTAACAGGAAACTGTTCCATCTGACTGAGGCAGTTGTTCATTTTATGGACTAATGCCAACAAAGGTGCATTTTCTAATGGCTCTAATCTTCCAAGGGGCTCTTCTCCAGGAAGCTGAAATATAAGCCAGTTTTTAGTCAGCTGCATGGATTAAACCATCCTAAACAATTTATACCATAAATTCAGAATCCCTGCTCTGACTGAAAGTAGCAGCAGTATCAAGATGAGTACATGACACCAGTTTAGGAAAGACCTGTTTCAAAGAATGAACTTTTCTCTCCTGGCTTCATCTGAATAGCCCAAGAGATTTTAAGCATTCACCCTTAACCATGAGCAAGCAACAAGGTTTTTGGAAGTTTCAGTTATCTGCTTTCCTCTCCTCCACTTCAAATTTCTTCCGTTAAAAACAGAATGCTCGTTTCTTGCAGTATTAAGTCTTAAGTGATAATATCACTATCCAAACTCTTTCCATATCAACTTCTTAAAAGACAGAAACAACTTTTAAGTTGCTCAAGACTGAAACAATTGGCCATTTTGGCATTTTTTCCACTGCTGTGTGGAACTTTCTGTAATTTCAGGGCATTCAAAAAAGTTCATGACCCATAAAGACATTGAACAATGTGAAAGTTGAAGTGTTATACAAGTTAGACATAAGCATAACATTCTTTTAACATTCTTTGTGTATTCCACCTTTACAATAAGGTGAACACAGAACCTCCCAAATGATTTTGGGAGAAAGAAAACTTGAGAGAAAGACAAGTAAGAATGCCAAAAAATTAAACAAGAAAACTTACTGGAGAAGAAAAAAATACATGAAGAAATCTTTTCAATCTGATATCCCTGCTAACAGCATCTTTTTCACTTTTAGATGTCAAATAGAGCAGCAGTTGTTTAACAAACCCACTATGCTGGATTTCAAATGAGGAGACGTCAGATTCCGAGACAATGCTACGGATTTCTACAAGGCACTCTGTTCCACCATCCACCTGAAAAATGAGAAGAGACTCTTCTTACTACCCAGGTATTAAGGGCTTAAGAAATGCTAGTTTTCCTTCTACTGGATGGAACAGCTCTAAAGGGAGAGGATAAAAAGCAAAGTCTGGAATGTATAGCAACTCAGTACAAGAAGAAAGGCAGGCCAAATAATCTGGTAAGTATGTCTCTGTTCAAGGGGAAACATCAGTCAACATCTACATTTTCTCTACTTTGAGAGACATACAAGGTCCCATTTCTGTCTTATGCAAGGTAAACATAAGCTCCAAGCAGGGGTGCTTTCTGTTTAAAAAAAACCCACCAAAAAAAACCCCAGCTACTCAGATCAGTATGTTTTACACAACATCTGTGTGGGAGAGAGGAGGAGGGAAAGTTTCATATTTTAATGATTGCTCAGATAAAAGCACAGAAAATAGCTCAGCTCTTGTACTGTTTAGAAGTTACTTGTTTGGACCACTTGTCGAGGACCACAACTGTCTGAAAAGCAAGGCTGAATTCAGCAAGGCTGAATGAAGCTCTTGACATTCTACTGCATTTTCCCCTATGTCTATTTCTTCTACCATTTTAACAAAATGCTGCTTCCTTCTCCATCTCCCCCCAGTCTCAAAGTTCTTACTACAAACAGTATTCTTTAAGAATGAAGTCGATCCCTGACACTTACCTGTAGAACTTGTGAATCTGAAATAAAATGCTATGCAAAACACTGCTAGGACTTGTCTTTTATCCTAAGTGGTGTGTGTCAGAGCTTATGTACTCATTCTAAAAAATTACTCCGAGTCACAATGACTCATAAGTCAAGCAAAAAATTAGTCCCCCCCATCATTCTAAGTAAGTTTGCCACTTCTAACCTGGAGGTTGAGTTGTTCAGTTGCAGTGCAAAGTCTCTGTAATACATTTAGTGCAGGATTGCTTCCATCCATGTTTTCAGAACTAAAGTAATGTTCTACAAATTTATGGGCTTGCTCCTTTATCCAGCCCTTAATTTTTTCTCTGTAAAGAAGGACACAAAAGGCATTTAGGCACACTCAGCATTTGTATACACCAGTATTACACAGTAAATACAGTCTGAGTAAAATTCTCTCCATGTTAAACAGCAGTTACAGAAACCCCTTTGCTTTTACTCCAACACAGTCAAGTACTTTTCTCTACAGATCACTTCTTGCATTGTTTTTCGCAGTTCTCCAATTTTCCCCACCATACAACTTTAAACCATGCAGATGTTATTTTCTCTACCTTAATTTCTTGATTCTTTTTCCTGATTTTTTTAAACTGTGGTTAAGCTCCAACTTCTTTGTAGCTGCTATTCAATCCCTGATCATAGTCCACATCATGCTACAAGTACTAAGATTTTTTTTGTGTGTGTACCTGTTATTGGAAATGGTATCCTTGGAAGCAGCCCTTGCAAGACCACTCACTCCTGCTGTTCGTGCTGGTTCAATATTGTTACTGTTGGACTGTGTGCTTAATCTTCCCCATGTTTTAGGATTCAAACTTGCCAAGAAAGAAGATTTAGGAGACTGAGTAGTTGTAGGGCTTTTAGCTGGAGGAAATAAAGATGAAATTTAAGTGAATCAACATGTTTATTACAGCTAGCTCCTTCTGCAGTTTATAAGCTTACTTCAAAAGGAGATGAAAGCATCACACTAAGAATTACTTACCTTGATTGTCTACTTTGTCATCATCTCTTGGAGGGGAGTATTTTGGTCTCCTTGGCCCCCGTTTTGGCAGTCTTTTTCTCTTTAGAACATCACTCAGTCGTCTGTCCAAATTTAAAAATAAAGTTACTTATTTCCACCCATGAACATATATTCATGTACACATCCCTCCCTCAATTTAAGATAATCTGTCAACTACTTCCTTGAGAATTAAAGCACAGGTTCCATCCCATAACAAGACTATTATTCCCTGCTCTAGGAGTAGGGCCTCAACTCTATAATTGAGAGGATAAGCACAAAGGGTTTTGCTGGCTGTCATTTTTCTATAATGAGCACCCAAATACAGTCAGAAATTACACCAAACAGAGGTTTCTCATGATTTTCATGCTTTAATTGTGTAAGCGTTTGTTTGTCCATTTGTTTGAATACACTTAAAATGAAAACAAAACCCCACAAATCTGTACTAATAAACACCAACCAATTGTGGATATTTGACATGCCTCCCCTACAAAAGCCCAGAAAACACTTCAACAATTTGTGACATTTTTACTCATCAATCACTACACTTCACAAGTTCACATATTTCAATTCTTGTTTGAAGTGACAAATATTTGACCTTTAAAATAAGAGAAACCTACTAATTTATTCCTACTGCATTTCAATTCCAGAAGTGTTGAAAATTATTGCCTTCCAACAAATCTTAAGCATTTTTTTTGTGTAGTCTCCAGCAGAAAGGAATCATGCCCCACAGCTCTAAAAGAATCACTGTCCTCAACAGTTAGATGAGACTGCAAACTGTTGCTCTTAACTTTCTCCCAAAACAGAAAATTATTTAATATAATTATGACCTAATTATCAGCTGTTTTTTTTCCTCTTTTATACATTTAATATAAAATGAACACCCATTGAAAAATTCAACACCAATCCAATTTAGTTCGTTAGAGGAAAATACCACAACGCAACTCAGATGATGATGTGGGCAGCCCACGTCACTCCAGATCTTTTTTGAAAAAGTAAGATTAAAAAACCCCAAAATCCTACAAGAAAGCACCAAAGCCAGAATGAATAGATGACTTTGCAGAAGTGCACTTACCCCTGTGGGCTCAGATCCAGGGAATCCTCCCGGCTGTGCTGGAGGCTGGGAGAGCCCAGATCTGCAGCTGCGTTGCTGGCAACGGTGGCTGTGCCAGTATTGATGGTGGTAGTGGTTCCCAGCGTTCCTGATCCATTCGTGCATACTTTGGGAGGGCTTGTTAGCAAAGCCTCAGACTCTGCCAAGTTTTTTACTTGGTGCATCACCCCTTGGAGACAGAAGAGATCTTTGTTTGGTGGGTTGGTCTGGGGTGGGGGGAGAGGAGGGGGTGGCAGAGATGTGGTGGCAGAAACAAGCGTGTTTGAAAAGGTAGAACTGAATGTTATTTGAACCTCTGCTTTGACTAGGGCAGTATTTGCTCACCCCACCCATCGATATTAAGCTTTAAAAGCAGTTCAATCTTTTCTTCAAGAAGTTAACCTACACAGTTTAAAAATAAAAAATTAGGGCAGTATGAACAGTAGTTAAAGAAACCCCAAGCACAAAGACTAGTACAAAGACTTCCTGCCAGAGATTCATCAGTTTTCTCCTCTAAGACTTCCCATGTAATTTCAGTGAGCCATCTTCAGCCTAAGTGAGTTCATGAGTATCTAGTAAGCCTGTACAAACTTGTTTCAGATTCTGAAAACATAAGCTCATCTCCTCCAGTCTGGATCAGCTCTGCCCCAGTAATACGAGGACAGCCTGCACAGATTTGTCTTTATTATTCAAGAACAATACTCAATTTTTACAGCTTGAGGAGAAGAGACACACAGTTTTAAAATACTACATAAGAGGTGAAGAGGAAAAAAAAAAAGAAGCCATGATTTACCTTCTCTTCTGAAGTAAACACTAAAAATGTCAGGTAACTTTTGCATTAAAATCTCTGCCATCTGCAGGGCTCCAACTACTATCTTAAGGTCTTGACTCGACAGCATGGAGGCAATATGACTAAAACAGATAATTTATTAGAATTAGCTTTGTGGAGTTTTTTGGCTGGGTTTTACTTTTCAAATCAAGTCAGTTTATCTTGCATACATAGCACTGGAGATTGAAAGCAAACAAATTTCATAGTGCTTTTATAAAAACTATCAATAAAAGGACTGGAACAGTTCTCTTCCTACTTATATCACTTTTACCAAGTTTTAATATGGCATAAAGGAGAGACACTTTTATAAATAGGGTACTCTGGAACTCAGTCCTGTCTCTGAAAAACTATTTGATTTATTTCCCAGTCGCAGCCTCAGATCCCCAACTTTATGTGTAACACATAAGAGAGGTTTCATGAATAAAACTTACCAGTTGAATGCTATTAGTGTCTGTTATTGTTCACACTGTATTACCTCAGAAGTTATCTTGCCCTCAGAGAATTTCATAGGGAAGTTTAGAAATCAAAAAACCAATAAAGGGTAATATTAGACACTCCTAGTACACACAGCCAGAGGCCACCTAAGTATCTAGTAAGAACATCTAGCATTGGCAACTACTGCAAAATCTATGATGCAAAAAAATTCCCGCAGAGCTGGCAGCCTCAACTTTTGGAAAATAAGTAAGACTTTAAAAGCACTATTTTCCCCCGAAAAAGCTGATTCAACAAATGTAATCACAAGTTTGAGTTGTAAATTCAAAATTAATTTCATTTGCACCAGTTCATGAACGCACCTTGAAACAGCATGATTTTTCAGCACATCCTTCAGAAGTTCAGCATCAGCAAAATAAATTATCCTAAGAATTGCTCTAAGGCACTTGTGTCTAACAGCAGGTCCAGCTGAAGAACTATATACTTCATAAAGAACACCAAACAGTGTTTTGATAAAGGATTTTGCCAGTTCTGGGTCCTCTTTCATTAATTGTGCTCGAGCATCATCCTTCTTCAATTCTGAATGTCCACCTATGAGAAAGCACGCAACAAATCACTGGACAGACCTTTGCACTTCTCCTCTGATGATTACTTTCTTTTGTTAAAACTGATTTAATTCAACTCTCAAACTGAAAAGATAAAACTCAAGAGCCAGAAGTCAAAGTCATTAAGTATGTACAAAGCCTCCTCTTTCAAGGAGTTTAATCATTTTTTCTTCAGTTTTCTTACAGGTTTCTGTATAATAGTAAGAAGCCCTCACAGAGTCTTCATTAAATAAAAGAGCTCTATGAATAGAACTGCTTCAGAAATCCCAAGCCAGGAACACCCCCAAGCTCCCTCCCATTTCGATACATTTTCAGGTCCCAGGAGGAGTTTACATGTTAAAAAGCACACATGTCAACACTACAAGTTCTGTTGTGAAGCTTTCTTCACTCATGTAAAACAGAATAGTCTGATGTTCCACAGAGGCCATAAGAAATTTGAAAGTGAAGCAGTAAACTGCTGCACCACCCAGCATAAATTAGGCCCAGCTAGAGAGCCCAGGTGTTTCCTGGGCTGTACTTACTGGTGTTTGTATTGGCTAAAGGGTTTGGTTTTCGCTGAATGGCACGAGCTGTTCCAGTATCCTCATTTATTTGCTGCATAGAGTTAAAATCAATAGTATAGACACGCCCAAGCGTAGACAGGCTTATCTCATCCTCACCAACCTGATGGGCTGCCTAAAATCAAGGAAGAGTTTCAAGTTAAGAAATCCCTAACAAACAGAATACTATATGAAAGGTAAAGAGAGGGGTAACGGAGTAGGAAAAACAGTGACAGAAATATAGTAAGAACAGTAATTCAGTGATTTGGTATGGCTGAACACCAAAACAGTGCAGTATTACAGCACGGTGTTTGAGGAAATTTGTGTTTCTTAGGAAGATCAAGAGTGGTATTTTAAAGACAGAGAAAACACTTAATTCCCTATACAACCGCACGCAGATTTGAAAAACATCACCACACAAATGTGTGGAGTTACTACCTCTATTATTCGACTATCAATCCTGTTATAGGGATGCCAGAGACCCCTGTCATCTCGCCATTGCCATATTGCACCATCTGTATTTTGTGCATTTCCTTTCTTTAGCATAGTATCAACAGCAAAGATTCCCTCTTTTGGCAGGCAAGGCATCAGTTCACTGTAAAGAACATTAAAACAGTATTTTACTAGAAGTAAACAATCAAGCCCATCTAAACTGAAAACTGTTTGCCTTATTTTAGTGAAGTTAAGGATTTTAAAATACCAACCATGCCCAAAACCTAATACTGCAAGACTTACCAGATAAGAGAAGTAAGTTCATAAAGTTCTTGAGGACTTCGTGGAACAAGGTCAATTTGCTCTTGACAGCTCCCATTTGAGGCTCCACAAAGGAGGAAGTGAAGCGTTTCTGCAATATCTATAAAAATGATTATTCATGAGACTGCCTGGATCAGATATGGATTCCATTTTCTGTCAGACATTGCACAGAAGAGATTGTTACTGCCCAAAGCAAACAAAGAGGACTACAGGACCAAAGTGCTTCTTTGAACACTAAGAAATGAGTTTGTTCTCAGGTCTGGGGTTTGTGGCTCTTTGGGTTTGTGTTTTCTTCCTTTAAGCGACAACTAGGGGGAAATACTACTCAATATACAAGACATGGAAGAAAACAGGGAAAGTTAAAGGGCAGTTGAAGTGGTCAGTCAAAATTTGTGAGATGGAACAAAGAAAACAAGTGATAACTAAGACAGCTCTACAACAGTTACTTTGTTAATGTTTTCCCTAGAAGTACTTAAAAGCACATGGTTCCCTCATATGGTAAAAACTAAGAAAATAATTATTCAGCTTGTGTGGAATGAAAATACTTTTGTGCAGCCAATAAAGACTCAAAATTAAGTGTGCACTGCAGTGACAACAGCTAGAACTAGAAAAAAAGGACAAAAACCACTCTGGATAAAAGCTTTCAACAAGTTTAACTAAACTTTTTATCCCAGGAGAAACACAGTAAGAGAGAGAAAAATTAAAAGAACAGAATATTGATATAAACAAGTGCACAAGAGGTCCACACTAATTGCAGGCATTAGTATGAACAGGTCCCCTAAAACATGGAAGAGTAAGAACTCACTTTGCTTCATAAGCTGGACAGCAAGTGTGGGGCAGTTGGAGCACATCAGGGAGAACATGCGCACCACCATGATGAACATTCCTGAGCTCAGGATAGGAGGTGTCACCACCAAGAGCTGCTGGATATTTGTTAACAAGTCCTTGGAGGCAACCTGCTGCAGCAAGTTCTTCAGGAGGGAACAACAAAATGGGAAACATTAGTCCTTGAAAGGTGAGACCTCAAGAGAAACAAGGGGGGGTGGAGAAGAAAGCAGAAATGCACCCCCATCCACAGTCTTACCTCTTCATGCTGGAAGTTGTCCACTAGCCGTGCAAAACACAGACAGGTGCTTTCAACAGACTTTTTGTCCTGTTATAAAAAAGTTTTGTTTTAATTGAAGTATTTTAATGTGCATTAGAACATCCTGTCGTTTTGAGGCATTCACAGAATTTCTCCAAAAGGCCAGTCTAATAATACTCTACAGAACATTACGGCTCTGACTTTTAAATTCACTGAGAGTCTAAACTGACCTCCCGATACAGCTGTACTTCCTACACATTTCCTGGGAAACACCCCCATTGCAACACAAATGCTTTTAGGAACCTTTAGAGATGAATAAGCTGATCTCTAATATTCTTTTTGAATTCTGCAAGGAGGAAACAATAGGGGAAAAAAAGCGCTACAAAGCCAAAGAAACATGACTTATGGATAATAAGGAGTGAAGGCTACTGTTATATAGACTACAAGAAGCCTGATTTTGATATTATGCAGCACAGACAATATAGCAGATCTAAAGATACAAGTAAAGATTGCCCTGAAAATAGCTCTAGTTAAAAGTTCAATTAAATGCTCAAAAAAGTTCACCTAAACATAATAAAACACTAACTGCAAGGGTGGGTGAGCACTGGAAGAGGTTAGCCTGAGAGATTAAGTCTCTCATCCTTGGAGATACTTAAAAACAGAAAAAATTGCATTTGTTAACAAACAAAATACTTCTCCTTTTTCATCTTTTCAACAGGGGTCTGCCAACCAAGCAGCTCAACAAAAAGCTCACCTTTAGGAGCCCCTTGATTTCAGGTTCATCACTCCAAACTATTGTACAAAAGCAGGAACGTTTTAAAAACGCCATAACCCCCCCACAAAAAAAGTTAAAGGACAAAAACCCCACAAAAATTGAAACTGATGGTGTTCTAAATTTTAAGTGGGAAAGAACCTTGCAACCCATCTATTAAGAAAAAATAAAACCAGTAATGCTACTGGACTTCCTCTTACTGATGTCCTTGTTCTTACAAGGATTACAAAGCCATTACTCATGCTTTGAGTTAAAGTACCTTATTAGTCTTGTTTTATATAGTGTCATGTTTACAGAACCACAAGAGGTCCATGTGTACACTGGTATATCACAACTTGACAGTATAGAAACTTAAAGTCAATTATCACCTTGCAAAGGCAAATAATACACAGCAAAGAACCAGGTATCTGGAAACATCTTTAAACTGCTTTCAGACCAAAATCAACACGTTCCATTTCTTAACAACTTCTTACCTGATGGGTTAACCTTTGTGTTAGCAGTGGCAAAGAGTCTGCCACAAAGTGAAACTCATCAGGTGTTATACTCTGGCAGCAGTTGGCAGCAATAGCTAGTGCATTCCTTTGTGCATTTATACTGAAGAACTCCAGATACAGCAAACAGTCTGCCAACCCACCCTAGAACAAAACAAACAAACATTTTCACTCCCGGTACTGCTGAAGTCAGAAAGTTGTTTTCTTATTTCATCTTCACAGAAGATCACTAAGATGCAGAGCTAGCAGAGGCAAAACTGGGTTTTTTGTTTGTTTTACTTACTGCCTGCAGAATGGCTTTACTGTGCCTGCGTGACAACATCTCCAGGGCTGTGAGTGCCTGCTCTGCCACATCAATGCACTGGATCACTTGCAGCTACAAGAAAACAAAAAGGCTTGTACAACAATTTCTAAACTGATTTGCAAAAATAATTTGCAAAAATAATCATCTTGATTAACACTCAGACATACAGCCTCTAATAAGATACACAAGGCTAATGAAGCCTGCTCTGAACAAACCTGCCAGTTTAAGGCTACCTCAGCCATGGAGCTACTCCAAGAGGCAACAGCTCATATAATCACACAGTTTGTACGTTTGCAACACCAATCTGACAAAAAAGTTCAATAAACAGTGAAGGAGAGAGCCCTTTCCAGTTAGGGTGGGAGCAAAGATTAAGCTTGGCTTTAGAAGCTTCTCAAGCATTTTATATTATCTTGTAAGCCATGAAAAGAAGCCACCATCTTAATGGCATTTCCTAAAGTTAAAACAAAAGATAAAATCCCCTCATGCTGATTTATCATTGCTTTCATTTCATTTTACCTTTTCCAAGAAGACAGGAATTGCATCTACCACTACAGCAGATGATCTGGGAAGTGCTTCCATCATGTATGTTAAGGCCCGACATGCATGATTCATCTATTAAATAAACAGATATTTGATTTTAAGGTCAGTTAACATTTTTATATTTCAAAAGTTTCTTAAATATTACAAACTACTTACAATGTCAAAGTTGTGCTCCATCTGCAGCAGTGTTATCTGTTTAAAAAAAAGTATCAATTGTTTAGAAAAATGTATCTAGATATCATTAAAAGGGTAAAATCACTACTGTAGCTTTTGACTCAGGATTTTGAACATTAGCAAGAATTCCAAAAGAACCGTTACCTATTCTTGAGCTATTAAAAATTAATAGCACTGCCAAAATTTAGCAAAACAGCCTCTCAAAACCAAGTAAGATAGATACACATACAAACACTAAGAAGTAAGACAATATAAATAACGATGATTTAATTTAAGCATGACATTGAGTGAAATATTATATCCTCCAACAGAAATCTGAGATTAAATCTTTACCAAAGCTGGTACAACACTCTTGACTGGAAATCCTCCTAATGTTTCTTCATTTCCCATAACCAACAGCTGGCACATCTCAATTACTGCCTGCAGTTGCTGACTTTCATCAGTGGCTTGGAGACCTTGTAAAAGCTGTTGAGCTTTAGAACCTAGATATCCAGAAAAAGAAATTAGGAAAATGGTATTAGAAAGTGTTCCAGGGAACTGTTATGCTATACTTCTGCCAGAGTGGAAGACCAGAGATAGTTTGTTTTCCTCTGTATTTGTAGTGTCATTTCCTTTCCCTGTCATAAAAAGGGGGAATAGGGAAGGGAGACAAATCTCACTCTTGGCTGCCTTTCCAGTGCAGACTGGTCAGCACAGGGAGTCCGCCACACTGCTCAGCACAGCCATCTCGCCAACCTACAGGGGTGCCAGGACCCAAACCATCCCAGCTGTGTGCAGGACCTTCCAACACCCCCAGGTAACAGCACATGGAGCACCCACGAGACCCCATCCTCTTCTTGGCATGCAGTGGAACAGGCTGCCCCTGGCTCTCCTGGGAAGCCAGACCTGGACTGGAAGGTGCGCATCTCATCCAGCTGCATAGTGCAGGCCTGGTGCAACAAGTCTAAGGACCCACGCTCTCACTGACAATGTCTGAAGGAAATTCATTCTGTCCGAAACCTAGGACATTTTTGAAACTACATAACTCAGAACTGACATCTACTAGTTGTTTTAAAGCTAGCTTAAGCATTGGTTTAAAGCTAGCAAAAAACCCAAGGGGGTTGGAGAGGTCTTTTGTTAAGCAGCCCATCATGCAAAAGAAAAAGATAAGGAAGGGGTGAAAAGGCAAGAACCCTCCCTTCCCCACCTAGAGGGGAACATTAAGATGCCCCAAAAAAGAAAAGCAAAGAAATACAGCTAATGCAAATTTTTCTTCCTTAAAGGAAGACAAGCAAATTAAAATTGTTGACAAGTGATCTAGCACTATCATGACATACAAGTCTCCAACATGTAAAATACTAAATTAAACTAATGAAGCTAATACAAATATTAGATTTACTATTGGCTGAATTCTACTAGTGGAAGTGGAAAGAATTAAGTCAAATTAGACAAACTTTGCTTACTAGCTCCACTTCCAATTGTCCTGTGGAAGAGCTGCGACATCCGAGGACCAAGAGGGCCAAACAGGTGAGGAGGAAGACCCCTAGCCTCTAATAGAGCTAAAAGCAAACAGAGGATAACAGCCATTGTCAAAGCTTCTAGGTATATTTTTAAAAGCTTAAATTCCGTGATGTTATCATTTAAGACTACTAGAATTTTGATACTTTAAGAGTTAGGATTAGATGATTGCAGCTACCTCGATTTTGAAAAAACACCAAAAAGATGACCTCAAAGGAACAAGTAACTAATTTTTGCTTGCATCAGAGCATTAAGGTCCTTTACAAAGTCACCCACTGAGTTTCCACAGCTGTGTATTTCACAAAAGTAATCTCACCTATTTAACTCTTAAAAGCCTAGAGCCAGAACAGCAGATACAACAGGCTGTAATTTCAAATCTGAATTCAAACTACACAAGATAGGTTAAGATTATCTTCATGTTTTCAGGACCTGAAGGCACTACTCTGAAAAAAATGACACTGCAAAACAGGTTCAACAGCTTTATTTGCTGATGAGCAGGAGACAGAAGAACTCATATTAGCAGGTTTCTTTTTTGATTGACTTTCAACACTTTACAGCACCATTACTTAAGCTAAACTAAGTGGGTGGTTCTGACTTTTACTGTAGCAACTGTGACTACTGCTGATCAATAAAATAATCATTAATAGTGAAAACAAATTTAGCCCAATATTCCTAATACGTATCTATACTTACTGAGAACTATAAGCAAGTGAACTGATACTGACAGCACTCACTTCCACATTAAATATCCAGATTAACAAAAACCTGTCATTTGCAAGGGAGATCATGATCTCAGGACTCCCTGCAATGTAGTAGTAAAATCATTAGACCAGTTGCAGGACATGCAAACTGAGTTTATACCTGTCATACACTCTGATTTTAAGAGACCAGACTCCTTTAGCCCAAGCACAAAAGCAAGCATTTTAAGAACATTCAGACTTTTTTGGTCAAAGCTTACAGCAACATGGGTATCAATGACAAGCACAAAAAAAAAAATGTTATCCAGAAGCAGGCAGAGTACAGTAGGCCTAACCTGGCCTCTAAACTTAAAACATGCTTGCAAAGAGTATTTTCATATTTGCGCTTACACACTTAATAGGACTGAGTTCTCAGTTCTCTCCCCCCACCTCCTAGAAAATCATCAGCAGTAGGCTATTACACACCATTTAAATGAACAAAGAAACTATCCCATCCCCCTCCAGACATTCCTGCATGTTTTGTGAATTAAGGCTTGTCAATCCCTGCTTCAGAACTACTGCAAGCAAAAACAGTCACAGACAGTGAAACAAAATACAGCCTTCCCACTTGAATGTCCCACAGAATTTGTGTAGATATGGTTATTTATAGGCTGCTAACAACCAAAAAGGTAAATTAGTAACAACTTTTATACCTTGTAGCCTTCCCATCTCAGAATCATCTGACTCACTTTCTCCAGAAGTTGTCATACCTACAGCTCCAGCAACAGAACTAGAAGCTAAAGAAACAAGAAGAGATCAACAAAAGTCACAGTGTCTTTAAAGCCACAAAACTCACATCGAAACAAGGCTCTGCAATCAAAAGCACACTCTGCACATAACACTGCCACCAGCAAACTCCTGTAAAACTTCCGTTTTAAAACAGAACAGTCTAGAGGCCTAGTACTTGCCAAAAACTGAAGAGAATGGCTTTACCGACACAAGAAAATGAAAAAAATACAGCTAAGTCCACAAAATTAAGTTTCAGACAGATCACCTATATCCTTAATAAATGTATACTTTTCTTAACTGAGCATAGTTAATTTCCATTACTTCTTTTTGTACTGGTGTAGCCAGCTCTAAGCATAGAATGCTTAGTATTTTCTACTATTCAGCATAATTACTGCACAGCTCCTTTGAACTCACTAATTAGGACCAGATGATAACATTATCATCTAATAGAACTGTGCAAGTAACAGTATTCAACCTGGTCACAAATTTCTCCAGTACAGACATGCTTGCAATTTCAACAGAAGATCTGCAGAATATGTATGAGCAGTTTCAACAGACCTTTTACCGGTAATGCATGCCCTCTCTGTACTGAACAGTTTGATGTCTTTTCAGCTGGTGGCATTTATGTAGATCAGTTGAAGTTACGCTTTTTAAAAGTAGCAGCAGCTTAAAAACTAGCATCTGGATAACTGGATACAGTTTGGATACTACAAAAAAAGCATAACTGAAATGTACTAAATAGCCAAAAAATCATAATCAAATGGAAGGATCCCTCTCATTCAAAAACCTTCCAGCTTAATTACCAGCTTACTTACCAGCTTAAATAATTTCTCTTCAGAACTTAATCCACTGGACTATTTTTAAATGCAAAGAGTTTTGTATTAGCAAACTATGATAAAAATTCTTCAGTTGGAATGCCTTCTTACCTGCAGCTCCCTGGGGAGGCTCATCTGTCCGTGCAGCTGAAGAGTTAACTCCATCCTGGTTGTTGTCAGGATCAGCCATTTTCTCCTGTCGGCGAGCTTCAGCTGCTCCTCTTTTGCCCAGGCCAGAGCCTCGCCGACTAAAGGTTCAAAAAAGCAAAGTTTCAGATCTTATGAACTAAGGTAAGAGATTTATTAAGGTAAGCCTACTAAAGACTATATAATGTTTATGTACATCACTGCCATGACATTGCACAAACGAGCAATAAGTGGAAGAATCCATGTTCACGAAATTATCTAACCCTTTTGTCACTCCTCACCCTGCACCATGGCAGTGATTTGTTTACACTAAGGCACTATAGACAGGTCATTACATTATACATTTTAAGACCAGTCAGTCTACTAAAATATAACAGCAAAAATGAGCAAGCTTAAAGTGACTGTTAGTTATAAATTATACACATGTGAGAAGGCTGATGATAGAGCAGTCATCTTTACAGAAACTTCTAAACTACTGAAAGCAAGAGGAGGACTCTGACATTCAACTTGGTTTTTTCAGTGTCAGAACAAGTTGGAGAGGATGAGCCTATTTAGATTTGCAGTTTTAAACACTACAGCCTTCATCACTACAATAACATATGCCTTCAAAGTGAACAGCCAAACTCAAACACACACTTGACAACAAAATCAAGACTTCAGAACTGGTTTTTTAATGGTGTGGAAGAGGGAAAAGAGGATGTGCTAGAAGTACTAAGCAGTCTAGGCATAAGAACAAAAATAAAGTTTGTTAAGGCTTCCTATGTCTAGTCTCACAATATATGCAATTACAGAAGCTTATTGCATCACAGGATACATTAACTCTCCCCTCCCTTTTAATCTACCAGCTGCTTAAAATTACTAATTCAGAACTACTTCTCCTCTGCACCAGGAAATACATTAAGTACTCAGATGCAGTTCAGATGAAACTGCTGACAAGCTGAGTCAGCTGAACAGTGCACCCTATTAAAACTGACTCCTATGTGGTACCAACCACAAAGTCTTGTTTTTCAAAACAATTATCTATTTCACTACTCATAACAGATAGTAGTTCAGCACTACTGCCTGTCTTCTAAAACACCTTTCTAAGGACAGGATTACTTAAGTTTGTGATACTGGCTTTGGCTGTTTGTCTTCCTCCACCTCCACAGCTGAGGGACTTACTGGAAGTGTGACGGTGACAAATTCTATGTGCTATCCATGATACTGGTGTACAGAGTAATCCAGCAGGTCTGAAAAGCTACAGCTACTTTTACAACAGCCAAATCAGAGACAGATAAGGGCAATTTTCATGCATGAAAAATGACATGAATAGCAACTCACTGTAGTACTCAAGTTTCATTTCCCCAAGTTTTACCTGGTGCTAGCACAGGAGCCCGTGGTCTTTTGCCGTGTGCTCCGCCGTAAACTGGGGAGCTCAGCAGGTGGTGATTCACTGCGCTTCTTCGTAGACTTTCTTAGACCTATGCAATGTGTAAAGAATTGAGAGTAAATCAGTCTTTAAATACACAGCACTTCTGCAGAGAAATTAAACTTCTGTGTACAGGAAACTTCCACACAGAAGAACAGCTTCTATATAAGAACCAAAATAAACCCACATCAATTTTAGTCAGCTTACACTGAACTGCTATACCAGTAAAAGAAAGGTTCAGACATTTACTTTTACTCATTAAGTAATACTACACTCCAAGTTTTTATGTAGGCACCTTCTACTAAACTATATACTATAGCTATAGATCATCTTTCTCAGCTAAACAGGTATCACAATATGGGATACAAGTGTATTATGTCCATGTTCAAATATTTAGAAGATGCCTTAGCCTTAAACAGAAAAAAAAAGAAAACTACATTGAGAGGGAAGGAAGTGGTGGTTGCAATCTCAAATTTTAGCAACCTTTATTCACACTAATATGGCTTAAAATTAACTGTCTTGAATCAGAACCATGCTCTCCTCCAGGAGTCAAGCACTGTCAGTGCTGAGATCTATCCCATGGATTATTTGTGTTCCTACTTCAACCACAGCCCTTCAGGCCCTCTTACTGTCATAAGGCCATCCTTGATGTAAATAGGCAAGCACATCCTCATGGCTTTGGAAAAGGAGTTCCAGTGTTTAATTCACAAGTATTTGCACTGTTGAAAACTGACCCAATTGATAACAATTTGGTCTAGGTGACAAAGCCATTGTTCTGGTAACTCCCCACCACAGAACCAGGTTAAACACACAAAACCTCCACGCAGTACAACATTCTCAGATGACTCTCAGCAAGCTTACCATCAGGTTGAAATATCCAATATTTGGCAGCTTCCAAAGCACAAAACTGACAATTTAAGGTAAAATTAAAAATTTTTATCAGGCCCAGTCTGACATTGCAGTGACCCCATCCACACATCTCCACAATAAACAAATATAATAGAAAAGAACATCATAACATTGAATTCAGACATGTTATTTCTAGAACAGATTGTAAACATTTTTGAAAAGTAAGTAAGATCACTACTCCCTCTTCTGGCAACAAAGCAGAAAAAAAACATATTTAAACATGTAATGCGTTTGAGTTCAGAAGTTATCAAACTAGCTCCTATTTCCTTAATCCTAAAACATTCTAGGAATGCAGAATTGTGGTACTGAGGGATGAAATGATAACTATGCAGCCTCTGACTGGATATTTAACAGAAAAGAAAAAGTGATCTATAAAACTACCACTGATCTGGCCAATAGTGAGTACTTTCAAACACATATTTGCCCCAGAAACACAATGCTGTGTGCAGTTAAGATCTATGCAGATGAATGTTAACCTGATATTCACATATTTACCACACACTTGGCTTAGCAACTCAAGAAATTTGGCAACCTTAAGAAAACAATAGTCTGTATTTAAAAGCCACCAAGTACTGAACTGAAGCAGGCCAGTCACTTGAATTTTCACATGATCTGTATATATAGAACATATATAACATTTTTGAATATTCAGAAAAGTAGTGGCATTTTTACTATGTAGGCTTTGAAACCCAACCTGTAAGTTGAAATTACCATAATACAATGATTAAAACCTTACTTACATATAGTATACATAATATTTGGGGGAGGGGGGACAGGTGTGAGAGGAGAAAACATGTCATAACTTAGAGATACAAGACAAAACTCATTTGAATTGGTTGCAGCAGGATCCCATGCCATAGCTACACTTGTCAAGTACTCAGAAGTACAATAATACATCGCAATTTCCCTCAGAGGTGGTTGTATTTTACACTAGAAAATGCATTCTTCAATTGGCACTAGCTACAGCACTGTGCTACTCCACAAGTAGAATGTGTTTGCCCCACTGAGTTCAGAGATACACTTTCATGTATAACACATATGGAAAACCAGGTTACTCAGTACCTGTAACACTATGGTGAAATTCTAAGTGAAATGCACTTTTGCTTTACATTAGAAGAATAAATTCATTATCGTCATACAATAGAGTTGGAAAAAAAGGCACATTTTCATCCTTTATGTCAGCACACCATTTACTACTTCAAATCTGTGGGCAGTCATTTTCAAGCAGTCAAACCTAAATTAGGTAACTCCACATTAGCTTAGTAACAGGCTATTGAAGAGATACCACACATCCACTGTAAGTGAAAACTGACTTAGCTTGCACCAAAACAGGATTTCTGCTAAGGGCAGGAGTTTCACAAAGCAGCAGAGCCAGCTTAACAGCTTCCTGTTGTTCAGAAGTATGGCCCATCAATCTCTTCTTTTCCCCAAATCAATCCCAAGATGTACAAAGTACACCTGACACACACTTTCTTGTTTTAGTATTCTGCAAGTTTGGTGAACTGAGCTTGCTTAAGGGTCAGATGAGGACAGACACCAAGCAGCAGGGCAAAGATGCAATAAAATGGGTTGTCCTTTTCCATAAGTAGCATTAAATTAGCTGAGCCATCACTGTAAACTGAATTACCTCGAAGGGTTGTAGAGAATGTACAGTTACCCAGCTACTGCTTGGTGTGTGAGCTGCAGAATATATCAATCACATCCTAAGCATCCAAAAGAGCTGAGCACATTTTCTCCTGCTGCTCAAGAATGTTCCACTTGTCAGATCTTTCTACGTGTTTCTTTTCTCAAGTCTTTACTTTTCTGTCTCTGAGCATCTACCAGGGTACAACTGAGCTTCCACATCCCTCTATTAATTTTAAAGGCTAAAAGAGAAAGCGAAGAAAGTCTTCCCACAGCATGTTCCCTTCCTGCTGTACAATGCCACTCTGCCTTTAAGACGCCTTCTTAATAAACTTTAAGCCAATCTTACCACCTGCACCTTTTGCAAATCCTTTGAGTCTTCCCAATACCATAACTTCAGAACTGCTAATTTCTTCAGACTGAGCCTTCTTCTTTTCACTCACATTGTCATTAAAATTTGGGATGGCCAGCACAGTCTCCAAATTGAAGGTTAGTCCTGTGTGTTTAGGAGCTGCACAAGGCTGGAAGTGGCACACATTCACCAGTAAATAGAGCACAGCCAGTGTGCAGAAAAATGAGATTAAAGATGTCCCGTGTGTGCCTGATGGAGGAAAGCACCAGTCACACTGTCACAGACAGACAGCAAAGGTCCTCAGAGGAATTAGCTCAATGTTCATCTCCAGAAGCTGTTCATTCAGCACTATTTCTAGAATACATAGAGCAATTGTCACAGACTCACAGAAACACTGGGGCTGAAGTGACCTTCAGAGATCATCCAACCTCACTGCTACAAGTAGATTCACTGGTCATGTTCAGGCATGTTTTGAAAATATCCAGAAAAAGAGATTCCACTGTCTCCCTGGGCAGCCTGTTCTACTGCTCTGTCAGCCTCGAAGAGGTTTTTCATCTTATTCAGTGGAACTTCCTGTATCCAGTTTGTGTCCTCTGCTGCTTGCCCTGGTGCTGAGCACCACTGAAAAACAACTCTGGCTCCAATCTCTAGACAACCATCCCCAAAGTATTTGTATGCATCAGTAAGTCATCTTTTCTCCAGGCTAAACAGGCACAGATGTCTCAGCCTTTCCTCATGAGAGAAGCTGCACAGCCCTCCACTGGACCTTTTCAGTAGTTCCTTTGTCTTCCTTGAACTGAGGAGACCAAAACTGGACACTCCAGGTGAGGCCTCACCAGGGCAGAGCAGAGGAGCAGGAGCAACTCCACTGATCTGTTAACAGCCTGGGATTTTGTTGGCCTCCTTAGCCACAAGGGCTCCGTGCTGGCTCATGCACCGCCTGTTTCCCCAGGTCCTTCTCCACAGAGCTGCTTCCCAGCAGGTCAGCTCCTATCCCACACTGGTGTGTGAAGTCATTCCTCCCCCGGTGCAGGACCCTGAACTTGCCTTTGAACTTCCTTAGGTTCCTCTCCACCCAACTGTGCAGCTTCTCCAGGTTTAGCTGAATGGCAGCACAACCTCTGGTGTATCAGTCACGCCTCTCACTTTTGTATCAGACTTGCTGAGGGTGCACTGCCCCCTAACCCAGATCATCGATGAACCAGTAGAACAGACTGAACCCAACACTGACTGCTGGGGAACACTGCCAGCTACAGGCCTCCAGCTGGACACTGCACTGACCACAGCCTCTGAACTCTGCCATTCAGTCCATCCTCAAGCCTGTCCATTGCCATTCACCTCACCCACACAAGCTACAAAGATGCTTCAGGAGACAGTCAAAAGCCTTGCTGAAGTCAAGACAGACAACATCTGCCCTTAGCTACTCAGCTAGCCATTCCATCACACCAAACTATCAGACTCATCAAGCATTACTTCCCCTCAGTGAATCCATGTTGACTACTACTGATAACCTTTTTGTACTTTACATGTTTAGAAGTAACAATGCAGGGTGAGCTCCTCCATCATCTTTCAAGGGTTGGAGGTGACTCTGACCAGCCTACAGCTCCCTGGGTCCTCCTCCTTGCCCTTTCTGAAGTGACACTGGCTTCCCTCAGGCATTTCTGCTGATCTCCATGACCTTTCAATGATGGAGAATGGCTTAGTAGTAACATCTGCCAGTTCCCTCAACACTTGTAGGTGCATCCCTTCAGGGCCCACAGATTTGTGGGTGTCAAGTTGACCTAAATGATCTCTATTCCAAACCCCTGAAACAAAATCAGATTTAAGCATCTTATATCCAGCACCTGCAAAAACTTCAGAAGTAAACTTCAGAATTAAGCAGAAGCACCATCTTTCTTATGGCAGACATATATTGCTTATACCCTGACATCATCCTATTTTGCATGCCAAGCACTCATGTTTATGACTCAGAAGGAAAATACATTCAAACAGGCTAAACCTGAAATAGTGCAGCCTAACAAATCAAACTAAAAAAATCTTAACTTCACATTAAGTGTGTTTGCTTGTCAGCATTTTTTTAAGGAAGATTTTGTTGTGCAAAAGAAAAGTTCTGAACGCAGCTGTACTGCAATCACTTATTAAATCTGAATGTATTACCCAGGTCAAAACAAAGTTAGACAAACTTTCACAGTTCATAACCTAGAAAGCCCTTCAATGTGCAGCTCAGAAAGGCAATCAGGAGTGATTTACTTGTTAGGACTGGTATTTTAGACTTCAGATTGGCTCCTGTGCAAGGCTGCTCTTCTCACTGATTGAGATAGGGTAAAAAGAGCTGTAGCAGGAGAAGGCAAGACAGCCTCTTATTATTCTAATATTCCACTACTGCCCTTGCTGAGTACCAACCCAGACATCCCCAGCACTTATTAAAGCCCCACACAGCCTGTCACCACAGTTAAACCAAGTATCTCCAAGCTAGCCATCTTACTGCCTCAATCCCAAATCCACAATTCTGAGGCTCTAACTACCATCACCCAAGCCAGCTCTGTACCCACAATCCCAAATAAACTAATTCTGAGCTATTTTCTGACTCTTTTCTCCCTCATCTCTGCCACATCCCTCGAGGCCAGGAGTTCTATACCATTCACACTTCATGTTCACATGGCTTTTCAGAGCATACACCAATAACCTCTCTAACCCCCCAAATCTCCAAGTACTACATAGAGACTTTCCAGGCAGGGATAGCTATCCTAAGTTACCCTGCTTTTGGCACTGGCCCAGTCACTGTTGCCAGCTTCTTTCTACTTAAGGGCCACAAGACAATACACAAAGGACAGCAAAGACTTCCCCAATAATGAGAACATAACTTAGCTTGGTTTTATATTGTTACATAATCAGTAACATGACCCGATTTGCAACGTTTAAAAAGCCCCTACAACAGATATGGCCTGAAAGGGATGTGAAAATAGTCAAGTCATAAGAGCAAAAATGAGAAACTTGCTTTCTTCCTCTCTTCCCCCTTTCCCCCAGGAAGAAATATTCAACTACACAAACAGATGTGAAGAACTTCAGTCTAGCCTGTTTTTACAATTCCAACATATTCTTCAGCTGTTATTCAATTATGTCACTGCTGGGTAGAGCTAAACACTCTGAAAGTCACCTGGGCTGGATTTAACACCTATTTAGCTATCCAGGAGGACTGGACAAGAAACCTCAAGGTATTCTCCTCATTCTCCTCCAGCATGTGAAAAACTCCTGCAAAGATGGAAGCCATGTTTCTCCTCATTCTTCTCTTCAGTAGAGTAAGTCGGATCAGCTGCTCTTATTTTTCATTCAAAGATCACAACTCTTAATGATTCTTGTACTCCTTGAACTGCATCAACTCCAGAAGGGAAGAGCATTGCATTCATACAGACATGACTGACCAGATGGGTTTTGAGAACCTGGTGTAGTGGAAGGTGGCCCTGCCAGTAGCAGGGGGTTTGGAATGGGATGATCTTTAACATCACTTTCAACCAAACAATTCTATGACTTTATGTTAGCCTGAATAAACCCCTTTCTCCTCCCACTTAATTTCCTAGAACCACTTCCACCAATCATTTTTCTGATGTTTCTGCAGTTATTTTTTCTTTTTTGTTTATCTCCCACTAACTCTATAAGGCCTATTTCAGACTTCTCCAAATGTCTTTCATAATATATACACCTATAAAAGCCTACCAAGTTCAAGCTTTTAGTTTCTACAAGAATTACTATGACTTCTAAGGACTTGTTTCCAGTTAGAAGGGTGTACACCTCAATTTCATCTAGATCAGTGTTAGCCCTCCTGGTTTAGAAAGCCCCAGGTTATTAATGTTTGTGTGAGACATCACTTCTGCTCGCTTATCCTCTAAGGCTACTAGTCTGCTGAAGAAAACAAATTTGAACTTACCCATTCTTTCTCAAAAATCTACCCTGGTGGTTTGTTTTCTTTTTATTTTCATGACACTTCTCAGCATTATGCAAACTGTGTGTTTTCTTAAAATACCTCAAATTTGTCCAAAGAATTTGAAACTGCATGTCACACAAGCTTTCTCCTTTTTAGAAGACTTATATTGATTCCAAGATCACCTCAGTCAGTTGTCAGAGAGCACTATTTGAAATGCTGAGACTGTTTGAAAATATCATCCTTCAAGACTTCTGTTCTAGGTTGAACTCTTATAGTGATATTTGGTGATCAGTGATATTTACTGGAATAAGTTATGCTGTAATCTATGGTAAAGAGGCATTAGGCATTTTAGACTTCCTAATACAACCTGCTAGTACTTTTTCCCTCCCTCAAATTGAAATGTAATCTATAGAAAATAACTTGGTTCTCTATCACATGTAGAAACATCTTTCTTCATGCTTTGTGCCCCTTAGCAGTGACATTTTATACACACACCTACAGTCCCTACTCACTTGGGTTTGTCCTATGTATTTGAGCATCTTATCTTCTATCAAAAGACCTTCAGCTGTTCTATGACCCAAAAGTTAAGTCCAAGTATCTTAGTTCAGTCTTTGCAGTAACAGTTTAGGCTCACATTCTCAATGCTGTTTTTCAAGGTACACAAAACATACACACACAGCCCTTTACATTGTGCTCTTCCACCCTTCCCCCTCTCACTCCTTCAAGAAGTTTTGTAACTTATAACATGAATTACTCTCTGCCTTCATCTTCTTGTTTACTTGTTGGAGGTAAATTATTTCTCCTTCCTGCTGCCTTTCTTCATTGCCTGTAGCCTGACTTATCTCAGGACTTGTTGGTCATTCCCATTGTTCCCTGACTTCTACTCACTTCCCTCTCATTCCACCCCGTGCAAAATCAGAGTTTTGATTCTGGAATTCATCACCTGGTAGCCTTGAATCACAGAGCAGATAGAAAAAAACCCTTTCCTGTAAAGCAAATAACTCCTCTCTCCTTCCCAAATGCCATTCTTCATCTGTTATGTTACATCATTCCAGAATCAATACTCCAGTCATGCACATTACCCAAAACACACCTGTTACATTTAATTGACCCATGTTGATTATACAGGAAGACACCCAATTGCTTTTGATTATTTCACCTATTTCCAGCATTAGTATTAACTATGGATGTGTCCCAGTTGGACACATCCAACTTGTGATCATGTCTAAGTAAAGGAACAACAGTAAGCAAGCTCAGGAATCCAACCTCTTACATCAAGTTTTAGAGAACATACGCAGTAAATAAATCATTCAGTACACAAAGGCAGCAAAACATTTAAAAACATGTTCAAGACAACCGAGCTACAAGTGTATCTGCATACTAGCGAGCAGGTGCTCTGCTTGGGAACGGCCTACATTTGTCAGTGATCATACTCAGGAACCGCAGCTGCTATTCAAACTCAGCACCAGAAAGAAACCACATTTTGTAAGAACAACTTAGAAGATAAAGTGACTAATATCCCCAGCACTATGTAAACCAGGTTTACAAGACTACCTTTTTAAATATCAGATTCTCACAAGGAAGAATCAGGGAAGTAAGTTTGAAAGAAGAAACCCTATTTGTTTTCCAGCATTTATCATCCCCACTTCAGAACAGAAGATTTAAGAAAATGAGGGGGAATAAAAATCTGACTAAGGGATTATAATCAAGAGTGTTTTATAACATACATGCCCCCATCACAACAACCAAATATTTTGCATGTATTTTATTTTTAAAATCGATTTGTTAGACACAGAAGCAACTTAAACTTACAGAATACTGACTGAACTTCAATCATCTGCTTTGGCTGTAAATAGTTTCAGTCACAGCTTTACTTAACTCAGCAGAACATACTGAAAGTTAATTTTTCTAGGAAGATCACAAGCAGCTTGAAAAAACACAAGTATTTGTTTAGAAGACTTGATTTTAAAACATATGTGTTTATTCTTCCAGAAAAGAACAACTTACTTGCTAGCTTAGCCTGTAGTCCTGAAGGTCCAGGTTTTGATGTCTCCGACTTGGAAGAGCCTGGTAGAGACAGTTTCGTTTTAGGGAGACTGACTTTGGGGCTGAATCGAGCAGCCCAGTCAAACTTTGAAGAGCCACCTGTTTTACTTGGTTCTTTGTCCCTGCTACTCCTTCTTGGACTGGGGCTTGATGCAGAACGGGAACGTCTAGCCTTACTCTGGTCCTTTCCCTGTTTCACTCTGGCACCCTGAGGAACAGTAGAAGAAGCAGAGGCAACAGCAGAAGAGGAGGAGGAGGTGGAAGCTGAAGAAGAAGAATCGGTGATGGTGCTACACCCAGCTTTGGCTGAGGTCACCGATTTTGAAGCCAGTTTGGAGACTTTTGCTGACTTTTCTTCAGTGCCAGTTGATTCAACTGATGACCCACTCTTTATACAAGACAGATTCTCTGTCCTTTTCCTTTTCTGACTTCGGGAGCTACCAGCAGCTCCACCCTTCCTGGTGTGAGCCTTGCTTGTTGATGGCAATTGTGTAGACTTGGGCTGCTCTTGGTCTGAGTGTCTTCTCTTAGATTTACTATGTGGCTTGTTAGTTTCTGAGGAAGTTTCAGTGTGTTGAAGTGCTTTGGGCTTTTTAGCAGAGCTAGGAGAATTGGTCCTCCTGTAATCCGGACTAGCACTGCGTTTAACTCCTCGAGAATTGTCCTTCTTAGGCACTTGCCCCGTTTTTTGCTTTTCTGAAGTACTGACTCTCTCTGGATCTTCTTGTTGTGGTATTAAAACAGCAGATGAAGTACAGCCTCTGTAGAAGTAAGCAGGAAAAGCATTAGAGTTGAACTCAGGAAGCCTCACAGTTATAAGAATTTTGCATTATAAATATCATCATTCTTTAATAATAAAGGATATTGCATTTAAGAAACACTTAAGTTTACACTGAAGCAAACAAACAAAAACTCCCACATGCTTGTATGCAAACTGTCATATCATACATTTGCTAGCATAAAACCTAAGTAGATTGCAAAATAAAAGCACAATAAACTTCCTTTTTAAAAAAGCAATGTAACTTAAATAGATTTTACTTTTATATATATGTCAAACTGATTTAAAACAAATAAAAAAATCAAGCCATGAAGCTATCAACTGAATGTTTGAGAATATAAGTTCCACAAGAGAGTAAGGAGTGTTTAGTATGCATAACTAGTCATAACTGGATTCTAGGTCAAGAAAGGCTCTTAAAGAAAGGATAGTTTCTCATCAATCTTTAAATTGATGTAGTGAATCACATACAAAAATAGCAAAATTCTCTTCTATGTGATAGAAAACTGTTCCAGTGTGTATATAGCAGAAGCATATGAAGAGCAGACAAGCAATACCGAGATGATTACACTGAACACAGGTCTACTTTAGATGATTGCACATTTCAATTCATATCAGATATTGCTCTAAACTCATTAGGCAATCTTCCCCCAACATGAAGCAGAAGAAGGGGAGAAAGACCTTGCAAGTATTCCAGGACTAGTTATGCAGAAATCATTTCCTCCCCATCACTGATGGAATGCTCTTAGTTGGTGAATTAGAAAAAGAAAAAACAAACAGAAGTGGAAACACTGAAATATGTCCAGTGAATGCAATACCTAGATTAGTTAAATATCCATTAGTCATACGTTTATTAGAACTCTGTATAACTCAATTACACAAATTTTTGAAGTGCAGATAACACTGGTTAACATATGAATATGAAGCACAATTACCTTTTAGAAAAGTGTCCCTTGGACTGCTCAGAAGTAGTATTAGACTGCACTTTGGGTGTCTTTGAAATAGATTTTCTACTCTCAGGAGGGCTATGTGCCTTATGTTTTGCCTGCCCTAAATGTGACCTGTCAGCAGAAAGTCAAAACAGAAAGCTATCAGGATTCCAAGATACAGATAGAGACCTGTAGGTGGAATATTGTTTATTTTTGGAGCATTTACACATACAAATTTACAGCTACAAATTTTTCCATATCAGCTCCTAGTATTAAAGCAGCATTTCAAAAGAACCACCTGATGCAGTTACAAATCACTACCACTGTAACTGTTTTGCAAAGCACACGATTATTTAGTCATTTTAAATGAATAAAGCATCTTCTTACATCTAAGTTTTGCAGATAAGTTCAGATCTTTCTAGTGTGCAAGACTACTGAATTATTCACTTAAGCATTAAACTAGCACAGTAAAGCACAAGACCAGAGCATCTGTCAAAGGTCTCATCTCAAAAATAGATATATACTCATCTACCTCCAGATTCCAGGCATTAAGTCTTTATACAGTTATGACTATTTACATCTTTGCTCTTCAGTTAAAAAAAAAATCAAGTGCTCAGAATGGGAATGCAGCCAGTTGAACTTGGTAGGAAACCTCAACCATAGTAGTTATTTTCTGGCTGCGAGATGTACCAGGTCCAAGGACTGAGAGCTGTTTGGTAACAGCTGAACTAAGTGGAATGAAGAAATGCACATCACCAATGAAGGCAGTCAAATGAGACAGGAAACTTGTGATGTCAGAGACAGGAACGAGTTTCACATAGATAAGCTGTAAAAGGTCTCCCAAACAGCTTTCAGCTCCATGAAAGAAATGGTTTATTGTATGAGCTCTGACTGAAGGACAAACATAATAGCATACACCATGGACAAAATTTAAGACTTAAGTTACATCTTCATGTATTTCACATTTACTTTGAAAGCCACTCAGAATTACCATCTGCAAGACTCAGAAGAGAGTGCTCATCAGCATTTAAAACAGGACAGTATAAATAATTGCTAAGGCAAGAGACATGTCACTTGGACTTCCTGGATAAAATGCACTTCTGACTCAACTAGCACCAGGAAAGCCCCACTGCACATATCCTACCTATATAGAAGCCCCAAGAACCACTAACCTTTGAAAAACCTTAAACTAGTCTAGTATTAATGCTGACAGAAGCAATGTTTCAAAGTTAAATAGCAAATTACATGGTCATATGCTATTAATCCAGGCCTAGATAGCTTTAGAGTTGAACTCTGCAAACATCCACGGACAAAGGGGAAGAATGTGGACTTCAAATTTAAGTGTCCTGCTCCAACCCATGACCTCAAACATCACCAAGTTTAGGCCAACAGACTAAGTGGAAGTGGTAAGAGTTCCACAAGCTTTAAAATAGCTCCTTCCAATGAAATGCCAGAAGTCAAGTAGTAAAGCCAGAGCTAAGTATACCACTGACCAGAAATCTTCCCCATCCTCTTCAGGATTTCAACACAAACTTGAACTTCAGTAGAAAATAAGTACCAAGTCTGACCATCCAGATGATAACCAAATGCTAATTTGCTTAGAGTCGAAACAATAAAACGTCAGTAATATGACTGTTTTTCTTGATAACTTTCCTCCTGCTTTCTTCTGAATTATTCTCATTTAGGCAGTTACTCAGATGAATGCACATAGACAGTAGATATTCAACACTTTCTGTGCCCCATCTAAGAGCATGACAGTATGAAAAGATTAAATTAGCAGCATCTTCTCCACACTCCAGTAATTAATTTTTATTTATCATCCTGTAAGAAATATTGTTTACTATCAAAAGCAAGTGAAATAAAACAGATCTTGAGGTCACAATCACAAACTCCATCAAAGTAAACTTGGCTATGTTTTACCTAATCCTGAGTGTTTGGATTTTATTTTTCCCAACAAAAGATTAAGGCGTGAAATCTAATTTTCCCTGCGAAATGTTTTTATTATGGGAGTAACAGACATTATTACATAATTTACACTTGGCAGGAATCTTGCATTTTATGTAAGCTAAACTGATCAGGGTTCATTTATTCTGAAGTATATTTTCAAAGGTTACTTTCCTGTAAAGATTATTGTTTTGCTTTAGATATTCACAAAACACAGTAACTGAAGAACTTTTCAACTAAAATACTGCTGAAATAATAGATGCAAAACATACACTGAAGAGTTTCCACTTGTTTCCAGCTCCATCCCCTCCACATTTAAACCTTTCCGACTCTCACGAGTTTTACAAATACACTTTCATACCAATGTCCTAATTTGTGTGGACTATTAAAGCTACATCCATATCCTAGGGGTCACAAATACATGCTGAGTATTAGCACTCGCTTTGCTTTCTTTATCCATCAAGCTATCAGTACAAACAGCATTCTGAGCAGAAAGGTTACTGTAGAAACATCACAAATGGAAGAGTCATAACTGAGGAGAATTTTTTTTTTAATTTTATTTTAAAACACCTACTGTGCTCTCACTTCTCACTCTGTTTAATCATTCACCTTGCATGTATTGCAAAGAGAAGATCCACAATACCATAGCAACTGTGCATGCAGTAGCATGTCAGACAACAGGAGTATGACTCTCCAGATTATACAAGAATTTGATTACAGGATTAAGGTAAAAACTTTAACCATACACCAACAAGTATCATTGTCCCAATTTATATTTATGCTGTGACAGTTTACTTAAAGTCTCCTTCAAAAAGTTAACTCAGATACAAAGGTAGAATAGTCTGTAAAGCTCAGAATGAGCAATGCTTGCATTGTAATCAAGTGCTATAAAATAAAATGCAAAGCTGGAAGGCTGATTTTAAGGTTGTAAACTACATGTACTTTTGTCTATAATCCAAGGCTTTTCACTTGTAACTTACCATTACAAGTTCTTCAGTCTTTTCCATTATGTATCATTTGTTAAGAACCATCATTCCAGCAACAAGTGTTTTGAGAGACTAAGCTCCCCATTAATGATAAAAAATTATGAGCTAACTATTTATGAGCTTGCATTCATCCATTTCCACTCTCAACTGAGCTCCTGCTGCACCCTCAAGTTGTGTTTTGTAGGGGTTTTTAGTTTTCCTTCCCTCCTCAAACTTTAAGATAGTTTCATAAACAACTCCAAGGCTTCATTCAGCTGGGCAGAGCTGTCTGCTGATGCACATTTAATTCACAGGCAGACACTCAAGTTTGGAGTAACACACACACAGAAGTTGACAAGCTAACCACCATTTAGCTTGCTGTGTTATATAAACAAGATGGTGGAAAACGCCAGCCCTGAGCAAAAGCATAATAAAGAACCAACTAGAACCTGTTTTCAGAGAGTTACTCTGTGCATATTAAAAATATAACAACATACCTTTTGAAGTTAGTTAATAAACAAAGTGTTTAATCTAAGTCATGTTCCTCAGCAGCTGAGAGTGAGCTATTAACTGTGTCCAAACAAAGTCTGCAAAAACTATCCTTCTACTTCTGTCAAAAACGAGATTAAGAAAAAAGCAACAGCATAGATGAAAAAAACTGTGGAAAAACACCTACTTCCTCTCCTCAGAAATACTCCAAATGTCCTCCCTACCAACTCAAATATCCTACTTAGTTTTTTACAAGTCTCAGATAAGTTCTTACCAGTTAACAGATCACCAAGACTGGTCCAAAAACAAATCCTGTTTAGAACAAAAGCAATACAACTGACAAAAGCACTCTTTCTGCTTATATCAAAGTCCTACATGCAGCCAACAATGATCTCATTTTATCATTTAACCTTCAATCCCAAATACACAAGAACGTGTGTACATCCTTTATTCCAAAACATTAAAATTTGTTCATAAAGTATCCTATTTTCATATAGAACAGTAGCATAGGAGTCATTTATGTCAAAGTAATACACTACTTACATACTACTACTCCTAAAGATTTCTTAGGAGTAACAATATGCAAAAAGATAAGTGCCACTGTCATTTATTGCCACTAATAAAGAAGTAACAATTTTTGCAGCACTGGTAAAAAAAGTTCTAGTACATGGGACCACTTCCATTACTCTATACCAACACAGTGAAACATTTCTCACAACTGAAAAGAACAATGAACCGCTCCATGTCCAGAAAAGATCTTATTGTGTGCCTCACAATACCACTTCCAAACTGCTCCCATTCAAAGTAAATCCTATGGTATCACTGGGAACTAAGCCAGGAGGGCACAATTCTTCAACACAAATGGTAACAATGTTGATATACAGTTAAGAACATGACAATAAGTACCTTCCACCCCCTCCTCCTACCTACCCCTATGAAAAGAAAGCTTCATTAATGCATCTGCTTCAGTTTACTGCTGCAAAGGGAAACTTTAGCATCATTACTGCTTCCTTAAAAACCTACAGAGAGTCACCCTTCAGTGCAGAGTGCTCCAAGAGACACTTCAGACAGGGTTCATGCTGTACCATTATAAAGATGTCATCATAACAGTAATTCTAATTTTGAAGGTAAACAGTTTTCAAAATGGCAATAAAACCAGTAAGAACTATAATATCCACAAGAGCTGAAGTTCATCCAAATCACAGTTACTGTAACATCACTACTGACAACAGAAAGTGAAGAATCACATTAGTCCAACTTCACCAAGGCCAATTTGCTTACAATGCATACATGGTTAGGGAATGAGACAACACCATCAGTTCATGTACACCTTATCAAATACAGACCCCTTCTTTTAGAGAAAATCACACAGCATTGTTACAGCACAAACTGCAAATAAACAGCATCTGTCTTTCTACACTTCCTTAAGCCTAGTATCATTATTTGTACCTTTAAACAATGCACCTCAAAATCAGATTCTCAAAGCTCCTATCAAGTTACTACGCTGAGTGTGAAATTGTTGGTAAAACTCCAGCAGAAAACCATTACAGGCATCCCTTGCTCATTGTAACTCAAGTATTGATGTTATGGGGACAGCAAACAAGTCCAGTCTAGAGGAAAATGGGTTTGATTGTTGCTTCCAGGTTAAGCCAGTCTGTTGATACTCAGTGTAACAGGAAGGAGTTTCTGCATTTAGAGCGGACCAAAGAGAAGTGTGGAATTTCCAAGGTCTTCATATGAGCACAGTAGCAGCTCAGCAAGTTAAATTGGCAGAGTTTTAACAAAAGACCTGTAAGCTGTAGAGGTGTCAAAGATTATAGAAAGCCATATATTACCACTTCAGCTTGGCAGCACTATCATTCTTCTGACTCTCTCCTTTTGAACACCTTTATCAACTAAAATCTCTCACATTCACTCCAGCCAGAGCATAAAGGAGATCGAGGCAACTCTAAGGCCGCACCACACGTTTACCTTGGATTATTGGCCTTCACATTCAAGTCTGAAATCATGAGTGACAAACTGCATAAACTGTCCAAGCTTTCGTCACTTAATTTGCATTTTGAAAATGCATGCATCTCAGCCACAAAAAAGCTTTAAGAAAAAAGCTGCCCCATTTCCAGCAGTAAGAAAGCTACTTATACAAAGCAGAAAAGCAATCAAGTACACAAGTTCAGACAGTATCGAAACCTGTCCTTGCTCGAAGGGTTATGATTGCATATCTATGACCAAAGTGAAGTAACCTCCAACACTTCAGAAGGTGTGGCCCTTAAGTCTGCTTACAAACTTTGTGGCTAATTTTAGGCATGAAGCAACAACCCTCTTCAGAGTCACATTACTGTCTAATTCCCTCTTTTTTATTAAGAAGGGGGGAGTTGGGAGTTTTTTATCTTTGTGTATTGGTTTGTTTTTCATTGGGGGAGAGGAAGAAATATGTGGATCTTATAAAGTGGCCAAATAAAATCTCTCTCTGTACAACAACATCAATCAGTGGTATGGATCAACAGAAGAAAATCTATAAAGCAAGACAGTTGCCATTAAGGATCAGTGCTCACCATCTCTGCATTTCAATTTCGATTTCGACTTCAAAGCATACCACATTACAAACACAAGTGACCAGCACACACAAACTGCTCTCACAGAGCACAACTTTCACTTCACTTTCATCCAAAAAGATTCCAGTACAAGCACTCCAAGACCATTCCACATTAGCCAGAACACAGTAGGTGAGGATGACTGGTTGGCTTCAAGAGAACATTCCCAGCTCCAACTGAAACACTAACATAGATACATCCCAAGTTCAGTTATTTGCACAATATGAGGGGATTATTGAAACTAGTCTTTCCACAGTTTATTCTAAGTGTTTTATTCTAAGTGATTTTACAGCTGAAACTGAAGAGTGTCATTTTAATGACAACAAATTCAAGAAAGACTGAAAATAAATTGTCTCTGGCATCCAAAAAAAAAAACCTAATTCAAGAAATGGTGTGTTGTTTTTTGCTCAGTGTTTGCTTGAGTTGTTGGGTTTTTTTAATACAGCAGCCAAAGAAGTGTTTATCAGTGGAGTACAGCAATGCATAACAAGACACATCAAGCTGTGAACTCTAGACCCTTCTGTACATTGCTCAGCAGCAGAACCAAAACATACTATACCACTGCATGCTAGATACATGGAAGGGTGAGTCCTGTGAGGTTTGTTTGTGTTCAAAGACAGGCACCAGATAAAAACTCATCTGAGAGCCTGTCTCTTATCACATCATCTACAAATTTTATAATGATCTGACAGATCTATCTTACACTGGCCCTTGTACAATAGCCATTTCTGCTCAGAACCTTACTAAAAATGAGATGCTGATGACAGTAAAAGAAGACAAATTCATTTTAAATTTTGTATTAACCAGCATGCTTTAAGTAGGCCTTTTTATAGGCTTTTGCAGATCAAACTGCTTGCTCAGAAATGCAAAAGTAGAGGAGGTCCTATTCTGAAGAGACCCTGATTCAAAGAGGACTGTAAGCTTCTCCCATCCTCTTTACTTTAGCAAGAAGCTCTGGTTCTGATAAAGGTCTAAAGGTTTAAGATAGAGTGTGATACACTCCTGTTCACTGAAGTCTGGCATAGTTCTGGTGAGGGGTGGAAGAGGTCCAGTCATTTCAGACAAGAAAATCTTCAATCATTGTATGACAGCATAGCAGATCACAATGCACCAAAGCAATGGACGAGTGACTTTATTTGAAGAAAACAGTGCTACCCTTAAAATTCTTTAGTTTGTCTGACTCGCTCACTGTGGAGCTTCTCCCTAGGATCCTGCTGTAAAATCTGAACAGTAGATATCTAAAGAAAAATCTCCCATCTCATCTCCAAATAACTTGCCTGCAACCCTTTATTCACCCCAGGTGAAGTTCAGTAAAAGGAAAGAGTTGGTAGGCCAATACCTAACTGAAACATCCACTGAGATGCAGAGACAACACAGAATGGGCAGAAGGGTGTGAAGGACTCACTAGGTCTCTGTTAAAAGAACTATTCTCTGAAACCAATTCTAGCTTACAAAATAATCAGCTACGTAAGGCAGCAACTTCCCCTTCCTTATGCCACATTATTTGAGCGGAGAAGTCTTGTGTTTATCATCTGCTCTTCCACTTCTACAGTAGACTAGTTTAGAGAAAGTCAAGCTGCATTTTTCAGATTGAATTATTCTCCCTAAAGTTCCCTTAGAATTTGGCCTTCTTCACCCATTCAATAGTTGTTCAACTTGTTCTCAGACTTCATACTAGTAAGAAATACATTATTCTTCATTAAACTTCATAGCCCAGTTCTTTCCTAGTAAAAAACTTTTGTGCCACTGACCTGCAATATTTTAATACTCATCCCCAAAAAAATCAAGCCCAAGGTACACATATTCAACAACTGCACCAGTAATGTACCCAAGGGAGTAGAGATTTGCCTACCATGACACTGTAGTCTTTCCTCACTAGACTGATCTTTTAACAAAGTTAAAGAAACACTTATATCCACACAGGCTTCATTCATGGCAGTAACAATAGAGTCATCCATGGAAAAGTTTTAAGGATCTTCTTTGTTCTGCACTGCAGAGGCAATCACTTACAGAACAAATATAATCTGGTCCACTTGTTCACTATATCAGGCATATTAAATGATAGCAAACCTTTTTTTCTTGAATTATTCAACAGTGGCACAGGATTTATATGCAGTACAAAAGTAACAGAGTACCAGCTATTCAGTCTTCTCAAAGAGGAACACATTTTCCCAGATTCCCAGTAACAGACTTTCCCTTGTCATTTGCCTCCCATATTTTTAATATCAGAGCAGAAAGGGGGCAAAAGAATTTGATACTACCTGTGATTTATACAAAATACCTTTTTCCCCCTTTAGCTCTGCTACTGCTATTCTAGCTGAACAGCATGTTTGTGAGCTATCCATGGGTTTATCCCATGCAGTAACAGTACAGGTAGCATTTCAGGGGCAAAAAGATTTTATGCAAGTTTCAATGCTTGGACTGCAGGGTGGAAAACATTACTCTCTAAATCCCACCCATTTCACTGTTAGACATTTTAACACTCAGAGACAGCAGTCATACCTTCCTCCTACTGCGTCGTCTTGTGGCTGGGCCCCGGCAGTGTTCCTCTGTGAACGTCGCAGTGACCCCCCTGGATTGTTATTAGGCCGGTTGGACATTGGCACCTCTCTCCTGAAGGGACATACCCTTTCTAGACACTATCATTCACTGCAAGACAAGAGAGGAAGAGCTGTAAGACAGGTGGCATGAAGACTCAGCGCCACACCTCCACAGGCAAATGTAAATGCCATCGTTTAAACAAAAACTGAAGACAAAAACTTCCGGACAATTTTTAGTTAAGACACATGGACAAGGTTCTTCTCAAGAACATTTAGAACCTTAATACAGAGCTACCAGGTTTTCATACATATAGTATGATCTACAGATGATTTACCGAACTAAATGACCTTCAAAGATCCCTTCCAACCCAAACTACAAATGCCTTTATGATTTTGTGATGATATGCTTCTTTTCCAGCAGGCTTCTCTAATATAAGGAGACAGGACAAATACAATTTAGGAGAATCTGTTAAGGCAACATTAAGGAAAAACTTAATGCTTGACAGACAGCAGCAATATTCAAGTATTTAAACTTTCATCATAGGAGATTACAAAGCCCATTTCAGGAAAAAGCAGCAATATTCACAACATAACTACAGTGCTTTCCAAACAGCTTCTTTCTCTAGTCTGATTTATGCAACTTTCACTTGCATAAAGCAAGATATACAGTCACTCAGGAAGACAGATCAAGCTTTATAATTAGGAAGTTCTGCTCATGAGAGCTAAATTAAAGGGAAAAGGTATTTGAGACAGAAGGATTAATGGGTGCATACAATTATTTCTAAAAAATAATCTATGACAGCTTTATAGTATTAGTTTTGGAATTGTTTTGTGGCTGCTAGAAGTCTACAGATATTATTTTTACAGTTATTTATAGAAGACTACCATAACCCTCAGCCACAGACCCCAGAAACAGACGCATTTCAAGAACAAGCCTCAGTTAATTCTTCAGTGAAGAGAGGTGACTTCTCTGTCCTGTGCTAAATTTGTATTATCTACATAGTGATATGTAGAGCATAGCAACAGGACACACCCAGCAAATCCAGTTTTACTGTTTCTAATTTTGTGGAATCTAGTAAAAAAGGTATTTGCAGGTGAAATAAAGAAGCTGTAAGAAGGAAAGTAATCCAAGTTTAAGAACTTTGCAGTCTATATGCTGATTTGGTACCTATTATATCCAGAGCACAGTAAGCAAGAACTCTGTCACAAAAAAGTTTAAAACACTGCAGCTTCGGATTCAAATTCAAATTTCTCCAATGAAATAATTTTCAAGATCTGGTAAAAAGAGAAGAGCTCAGTGAAGAGCTCAACATAACTGTCTTTTCTTATGAAAAGGTCCTACAGAAGTGAGCAAAGGTGACAGAAGGGCAAGGGGGGACAAAGAAAGAATCCTAAATGATGCAGTTTTACTGTAGGCCATAAGAAACCAGGCATATAAACTTGTATTATGCAAACCATTACCTCACATATGATGCTAAAAGAAACATGTACATCATCTATACACCTGGGCAGCACATAAAATTATTGATCAGGATTCTGCTAGCTCAGATTCAGTCTTGTTACACTGTAATAATACAACCTAATATTGAAAGGTCACACTTGGCATGCCAGAAATACTTTAAATATTTCCCAGAATTGAATAAGAATACAAGTTAGACAGGAGAATTGCTTTCCATCCTAATATCTACATCACAGCAGTCGAAAGCATTTTTTGAAAGTTTTTCAGGTTCTTTCTAAGAGATCCAACCATAGCAGCAAACCACAAACACAGAAAGTAGACTTTATTAAACAATCCCTTTTACCTTCATTTATTTTGGTTGGGTTTGTTTTTTGTTGTTGTTGTTGTTTTTTTACCTTATGCTTAGGAACTTGAGATACAACTAAAGCAAAAAATAACAGAATCCCACAAAAATACAGTTGTTTGATGAACCTCTTAGATAGAAGTCCTGATGACTAAGTTGAGAAAGCTATAAACTCTACTACTCAAAAGCTGAACTTTCCCCCTTCACAATTGTTTCATCTTAGTTGAACTCCTTAATCAAACCCAATATTCCCACTAACAAAGTGTTAAAGCTTCTCAGTAACATGTAAGACCATCAATCTAGAACTTCTTACTCTTTAGAGCACAGAGATTTACAATGAAACAGAAAAGGCTTGAAACTGCTAGAAATCATGTAAGCTTGCTGGTGTAGCTACATCAGTCAAGCTGAGGAGATCATAAGTTGTAGCACTCTCTTCAGAATAGCAATGCAAAAGAAAAAGCCTAGCGTGAACCAGGCTGAAAGCTGAGCAAGGGCCCAGCACCACCTGGGGGGGGGGGTCCAGCTGAAGTCAGTCACAGGCACTGTCAAGTGTTGTTGTGCAGTTCCCTTTTACTTCCTTGTTTGCAAACACCAAATTTAAAAAAAAAAAATAACACACCACCAACAAAAGTCCTCTCTACTATCAGCAATGAAGCGCATTTTGTGCATTTTCTAGAAGGAGGAAGTAGTGTCCTCTTCTGCACAAAGGTGAGTTGGCACTGAAACTGTAATATTGTCAAACTCTGTCATACTTCAAAATGTTTACCACAGAACTATTGTCTCACCTTGTAATGATTAAAATGTGCATTGCAGCAGGTTTCATACTGCAAGGAGCAGTGCTCACTTAGACCTCTGCTAGGTTAGCCACACACTTTCCTATCCAGGGACAGAACACAGGCTTCTACACACAACACCACAAGAGTTAGCTGAAGAAAACACCACACAGGCAATCCCGAACCTCCCTAGAGAAACTTTAACACTGATCTGCCCCAGTGTGCTGGTTTTGTCTCTGACAGACTTGAATTTACTCAAAGTGGCTGGTACAGGGCTGTGTTTTGGATTTCTGTTGAACACAGCATTGATAATAGAGCATAGTGTTGATAATACAGATGTTTTTGTTATTGATGAAAAGTGCTTGGACAGCGCCAAGGTCTTCTCTGCTTTTTCTACGGTCAGTCATGCTGGTGAGGAGGCTTGAGGTGCATGGGAGGTTGGAATGAGATTCTGTGAAGAGAGGTAACCCAAAATGACCAAAGAGATACTCCACACCACATGACTTCATGCTCAGTATATAAAGTGAGAAGAAGAAGGTGGAAGGGGAGGACATTTAGAGGGATGGTGTTTGTCTCTCCTGGAGAAGGCTAAACACCTGCCCAACCATGGGCAGCAGTTCATTCTTTGTCTTGCTTTGCTTGTATGCATAGCTTTTGCTTTCCTATTAAAGTGTCTTCATCTCAACCCACAAGTTTTCCAGTTTTTACCCTTCTAATTCTCTTTCCAATCCCACTGGTGGGGGAATGAGCAAGCAGCAGCCTGGTGCTTGGTTGCTGTCGGAGATTAAACCATGACACAGGGTTAGCCAGACACTTGAAGTAGTCTGTGCTTAGAAGTTATGTGTTGTCATAAACACACTATTTTCAGCTGTGTAGAAGAATGAAATGAAATGACAACTGCTTTAACCTGTAAGGCATCTGTCAAGTCAAGATGATGTCCAGAATTATCTTCTGTATTGATACCTCTCAACTTAGCTGCATTTCTTATTGAGTACTTGTTGCCATGATTCCCACTTTGCTTTTAAATACAATGCAGCTTCATGATTCAGCTGTGACCTTTAACATCAAAACACTAACTTAAGTTTCACTGCAAGCCTCACAATACCACGTGCCAAATTAGTCCAGTAATAAAGAGGTATTTTCACAACTGCGCCTTCCACACCCTAAAACAAGAGAAGAGCCCAGAAGTTCCTACATCTCAACTGTTCTCTGAGCTCTATCTCTGAGCTCACTCCATGCACTTGGTTCCTTCGTTCCCATCATCAGACACATACATTCAAAAAAACCCGTGCAACTCAGTAGAGACCAGCCAAATGTGCCAGAGGAATCCTGCCAGATTTTAAGAAAATTTCCTCAACTATACTGATTCTTCCTCACACCCACAGTAACAAAAAGCTAAAACCATCCATCAGACCTCCATGCCTCCACAATAGACAATGCTATTTAGGAATTTTTAAGCTCAGGTCCCTTTCTAGCATAAAGCACATAAGCCTTGTTCGGTAATCTTTCATAACTCCACATTCCTAGCTATGATGATGCCAAAGCATGGCCCTGCAGAGGCTCTCATCATAAGCAGACTCTTTAGAATGAGGATGAATTCCAAAAGCCAGCATTTCATCTGCTATCTAGTGCTTATTATGCTACATAGTATTTTTCAGTTTTAGTAAACACTATTTGATTACAACTTAGAGTCGTCTTTGTTACTGTACAGGATAGCAACTAGAATTAATTTATGTAGAACTAACACACCCATTCCAAACACTACAGCTAATATACAGTCAACATATTGCTTGGAGAGGTTCTACTGGAACACAACACAAGAACTACCTGTTACCTTGCAGTGAAGCCTTAACCTTTCCTCTTGTGAAAAAGCCAACAGGAAACAACTGACATGCTTCCATGTTTTGGAAGCAAAATGGGAAAACAGAACTACATAACACGCCTGTATCAGCCTTTGCTTCGCATCCAAATCGTACTCTGAAGGATACACTAGGAACTAAAGCAGCTACCCTGACACAGGCTACTGAAAGAAAAAGACAGTAAGTAAACTGCAGAATTCTAACATGCTCTAGGGCCACTGATAGTGTAACAAGTAACAATACCTGTAAAAAAATGAACTGAACCCTTCCACATGGGCCTTCTTAACCTACTTGCATGAGCTCCGAAACTCGTTTGGGGTGTTTGTTTGGTTTGCTCTGTTGCTTTGGGTGGTGGTTTTGTTTTAGGTTTGAAGTTCCTTGCAATAATCTTGGTAATGCAAGCGTTTTTTTCAGATTGTTGCACTCTTCTGAGAGTATTTCAAGATATGCCTAGCAGATATGCCTCTGCCTATAATGCTGCTCCATTATAGTTCCTGTTACCTGCCTGGAATTGAGCTAAGTAGACTGGTCAGCACCCTTCCTCTCTTAGTTTAGCCAAAAAAACTTCATGCCTTATTTAATGCTGCTCCAGCAGTCCAGCTCCTCAAAACTGCACTGACTTACTGCCCCGAAGTCAGTATTAGCCAAAAGGAGGGGAGGGAAGAAGGAAAAGACAGGAGGATGTTTATATACCTTGCAAGTTCAGAACATTTTTTTCCAGCAAGTTGCACATCTTGCCAGCCAGAATCCAGAGTTTAGCGTACATATCAGAAAATATTAAGCCTAAGACTTCAGATTTGTATTCCTTTACTCCAGTGTAGACAACATTAATTTACTTGCTCAGCTGTGTCTCAGATAAATCTTGTCACTTAAGATAGAAAAACACTCTAAATAAGCACATAACACATTTAAGAGCTCAGACTTCAATTGTGACTAAACTGAAGAAATTATTGCCTACGGTTTAGTAACTGCTGAATTATTTCAGATTTACATCATTTTCAACTGATCTCAGCTGCACCTCATTTTTGCTCACTGTTCACAAGGTTCTCCTCATTTACATGGAGACATACACACCTCTTTACTTGCCTTACAAGCAAGCACTTGCAAGTACTCAATTACTACTTCTATTTCAGTAAGTCAACTTAAATTGACTTTTTAGTCCAGGGTGATGCCTTAAACTCAGTCTTCTACAGCTGATTTTGACACAATATTCTCCCTCCCCATACTTTCCAAGAGTCATCCACTCATCCTCGCTCTTTTTCCACTGAGGTCCTCACCTAAAACAGATTTTAAAGCTCCACACAGGCAGAAGTTTGCATTTTCAGTTTAGCAGCCTCTTGTCCCTTCTGGTTGCAGAAGTAGCTCATTCATGGAAGAATTTTAGGGAGTGAATAAAATAACATACTAAAATTTTCCTAGAAAAATTTTCTGCAACATGTCCTCAATTCTTATCATCCCTCCCTTCTTCTTGACAATAAATTTCTATACACGAACAAGGGGAAAATGCATTCTGCCATGAGCTGCAAGGTGCAGTAAGGTGTATGCATTTCATCTGCATTCATGCAAATCCTGCGTTAGTCAGCTGCATGAAACCATTGAACCTTAAGAAAATGACAAACTTTTTTTTCTTTCAACATAGGAAGACCAAACTAACACTTAATTTCCTCACCTGCTCCCATTTTTACCTTCTCTCCATGAATAGCCATAAGTTGTCCTCATGATTCAAAGATGCCAGAGGACACTCAGGCTTTCTTGCTGAACTTCATCTACTAATGTAAAACTCACACAGTGACTTTTACCAGACTAACTTCCTTTGATACAGAAACCACACAAAATCATACTGAATCACACGTTAGGCTGGACTGTACTCTTTTTGTATTTTCCTTCTCCAATGCTAGAGAAGTACTAGAGAACCACACACACAGAACTGCAAACACAGACACCCTAACTACAGAAAATTCAGTACACACATAAAAATTCTCCAGGACAAACAAGAATCTACAGCCTTCTAATGATGTAACATTACCTCACTGCTAAGACAACAGACAAGCAGGTATCAAGGAAGTTTCTTCTGGAAACAAGTATGTACTGTTGTAAGCAAATGGATTTCTACAACTCTGGCACAGAATTTCTACAGATTTATACAACTGCATTACTTTTGTCACTTTTCTTTGAAGACATTAATAAAGATATCAATGGGAAGACAAGCAGAGTTTAACAGCATTCAGAGGCAAACTCCCCTTCAGACCAGATGCCTTTTTGATGCAGAGTTCAACTAAGTACAAGAATTAAGTCACAACTATTAAAAAAAAGCCTTGTCTGGAAAGAAATCTCTTGAGATGATACGGTCCATCCATCTGGTGAAAGCAAGACCTCAAATTCCACTAGACAGCTCTTATTCTGAGAAGTGACAATTGCTAACCATGCTGACAAAATGCAGGGAGTCCTGAGCAAGAGGTGAATCTCAAGAGCTACCTTGAACAAAGGGGAAAGGGAAACAAAAATAACACAAATTGAGGTATCAAAGCATTGCCATATATAAAAGCCTGCAAAGAAGAAACTAACAGAATACCAGAAACTTTAAAAATTCATGCCATAGATGTCAGTTCAAGTAACCTGGGATCTCAGATCTGTGTAAGATGTACACATAGCCAAGGACACACTGCCCATCCCTTCCAAGGAAAACTGCTCTGAGAGAAGAGCTAACCATGGCCCAGCTCCTCACTGCCATCATACCGAGCTCAGAAAGCCCTCCCTCCCCTTTGGTTCCAAAATCACAATCCAGTAACCTGGACAAAGAGGAAGAAGTAAGAAAAATGGGCATGTAAGCTACAAACTTCAAAGGAGTCCAAGTCTCTGAAGATATTATACATTAGGACCAACTCATACACCCATTTTTACACTGATGAACTGTAGACAATACATAAGCTCTTAGCCAGAGAAGAATTTTCCAAGTTGCCAATAAAAAAAGCAAAAAAGGTCAGTAAAATATTCCTCCTAGATACACTTATAGTGAAAGAGTTCTTTTTAATTCAGTTTCTCTGGAATCACTGGAATATTTCAACATAAAGGAAAAAAATAAAATAAATCAGTCAAAGAACAGGAATTATTCCTTGTTCCATTGACTTTACAATAAGCAGCCATCAGAATTAAGGTAAACTTTGGGTCTTGCTAAATTAGGAAGTCAGCATTCCCAGGCTTTCAAGAGCTCAGCCCTTGCCTGCCCTTCTAGCCAAGAGAGTGGCAGTGCTGAAGGCCACCTTGACAGAACAGCAAAATGAGTGGCCAAGAGCCTGAAATGATGTAACCACTAGAAAGGTTTCCAGACTGTATTTATGTGCATAAGTCTAATGACAAAGAGACAACTGGGAAGAGAAAGTCTATCACCCTGGTTTTGAAGGCTTTTCTAAGTCTTCTGTACCGTTCTTCATATTGGAGTCAGAATTTTTACTTTATAACACTTTGTCCTATAAACAATGGTCATGTTTTGCTGTCTTTCATTGTTTAGATATTTTTAAGTGGGCAGAGAAAGTTGACTGACAGTTGGCTTGACCAATGTGGTTTGAGAGGTGGAATTCCATCCTCCAATCCACAGGCACCACAGGAAAGGTATAAAATGGAGTTTTGTAAATAAACTAGCCTCTTTTCCTGCTTTTCTCACCAGCATGTCCTCGTACAGTTCTTCTCGTGTCATCTGTGACAAAAGTCTTCATATAAAAGAGGAAGGGAGAAGAGCAAAAAAGTCTATATTTGTGATCTCTTACTGCTAACTGGCAGTCCAAATACTCGTTATCTGCAACCAAAGATTTGCAAGTTCCCACAGGTGATAACACTGCAAACACCTCTGAACAGATGCACAGCACCACTTGCTAGAGGAATGGCCAGGCTGTCAGGATTATGTGATCCAAAGGGTCATCCATTTCATGACTTCAAGCAAGCAAAGTAGCACACTTTCCTACTGACTTCTGGCTACTGTCTTTCTGAGAGGACTGGAAGATTTGAGAAGTCAAGTGTTGTTTAAGGAAAAAAATCTAGATGCATGTATCACATGTTTCAGTGTTGATAAGAACAGGGCTGTGACAATGACTGAGTTGCAGAAGCCGAATAGTCCCCTCCTGCTTCAAGCAGGTCAATTGAATTTGAAGTCTGAGACTGCAGAGACGTCTCATTGAACCTGGTACAGGAAAGGAAAACTAAAGACTACTGCAAGGACCTGGAAGAAATGTAAAAACTTGTTCCATTAAGATTACAAAGAACTGACAACCATCATTCCTTTAGAAATAAAACAACTGGATTGGTCTTAATGCCACAACCTGAAACTCAGTAAGTCCTTCTGGGCTGTGGAAAAGTCAAATAGCAAATGGGGCATTACTCAAAATTACTGAGAGGTACAGGTACCACTGGCAGTCAACAATACAACTAACTTGTCAGCTGAAGAACCAAGAGAAACCTATGGATGGAGGAGAGAACTACTAGTCAGCTAAAAGAACTTAAAAATTAAGCACCTGCAGAAGTCAGACAGCAGAACATTCCCACTCATCTGAATAGATTAAAGGAACACAAAAACTAAAGGTTGTACATGTTACAAGGGCAAGCTCAGGTATATCAGGTCTGATTGGACAGTTGGTGTTCCCAGTCCACAGTACACAGGAATTCAGAGCTTCATTTCATTACTGAAGAAAAAAATCACTGTATTTGTAAGAAATTAAAACTAGGCCTAAATCTTAACTGAAGCTGCAAGGTGGTTGAGAGGGCTACCTAACATTAAGACAGTAAAAGCCTTTACTCCTATAGTCCTTTTTTCCCTCTGGAAAACAGAAACTGCAGTCTGAGGAGAAAAATTAAGGAAGTTGCATGGAACAAATATAATGGTCTCTTGAGGGCATCCCTCTTCAGTTCTGCCACATCACTGCTTTCTCTCTCTTATGTTCATCAAGGACTGAAATAATACAATTTGGACTGCACTTTAGTTCCCAAAACAACACACACATCAGTCAGATCTTTGATCCTCATCCAAAGGAGAAACTGGGAAAAACAGCATTTCATTTTTCTCTTGCTTCTCTGTAGTTTTACATTATGTATTGAAACTTTTGTCAACAGCAACTACTCCTCTTGGGTTTAAGTGCATGAGTAACAGAGTTAACTATAAATATAATCTCCAAGAACATTTACTCACTACTTCATTCAAAGAATTTTCCCTCATAAAAGAATTCTAATACTAAAGTTATTCTTCTCCAAATAAACCAAATTTTATACCTTTGCATGCCACCATTCGTAACATGTCCAAACCAGCTCAGTGTAAGTTTTCCCCTAGTATAAGTTTGACTTGAATTCATTAACAGAGGAAGAGAATGCTCTCACTGTGGCAGAGAGCCAGGACTCAAAGCTTCAAGAAAATATTGTCATGTGTACAACGCCTGTAGTTTCTAAGTTTAAATTCAGCGTTCTATATTATTTTGGCTTTTTAACCAGCTAAACGTTAAGTTCTGTTACATAATTCAGTCAACTCTGCAGCAGTTGAATTTTTTACTACAGAGATATAAAGACTACCAAAAGCATAAGAACCCAGAAACTCCTGAGTCAATCTACATCAAGGAAAAGAATAGTCTGACCTGGATAGCTGCAAGCCAGCCAGAGACAGCTCAGCTTAAGAAGCAGCCCAGAGGTATTTAAGCCATGTCAGTAACACAAAAGATTTGTTAGACCACACAGAGAACAGATACACAAACACAGCAAATGTTTGCTGCAAAATACTGAAACAGGTTTCTTATCTTTGTTGACAGATCTTTTCCCCTTTTAGCGTAGCAACGGGAAACAATGGAAAAGTGAGGAACAAATACGTTCAAAGTTTCGTATTATGTCCACTTGTGTCACAGAGCAAAATTTTCCTGCCAAATCAACAAGAGCTTGACTTCACTCCCACAGGAAATTTAAAACTACTGTTAAATACTGACAAAGTCTATACTAGGAGAGCCTCAGGATGCAATTCTGCTACTAGGTGTTAAAAGCTAAGTGTAGTTTCAACTTGTAACAACAGTGAAAATAATAGTTCTTTTCCTTTTCAGAATCAAACAAAAGCAGCTCTCTCCAACAGAAAAGTACACGTTTTCCAACAGTCAAATTCTGACCAAAAGCATGCTGTTTGTATGTAAAGTGAGCTGATGTGAATTCCTCATTTCTTGCAGACTTTTAACTAAAAAACATCATAAGCAGTACAAGTAAAATCTTACCAGATCTTAATTTTCAGATTCTCTAGAAACCCTTTTTTAGTATGGGCCAAAAGTCACTATCTAAACAGCGATTTAAGCTTTCACTAACAGTATAATAAAAAAAAATTTAAAACCAAAACAAATACAAAACCACACTGCCTGGCAAGAATGAAAGGGAAGACTCTGTTTGGAAGACAGGAATTAATTTGAATGCGGAGCTTTATCTTCTGCAAGACAACATTAATCAAAGCACAGAATTCTTCATGAAGTACAGATCAGTGACACTGCCAGAAAAGAAGGCAAGCCAGAAGCAGGTAGTCAAGCTCAGACCAAGTAGAACAGGTGTGGCAAAGTTGGGAAAGGGGGGCATTTATTACCAGAGGGGGGAAAAAACAGCTGAGTGATTTGTACCAATTTCAGTTTAGTAGCTCATTTCAGTACTTTCATGCAAGTGAACCAAGAAGTACCCAAAACCATGACCCACTCCACATCTGCCCTGCCCAGTGCTTAATGCCCAGCTGCCTTTGAGCTGCATACCTGCATTTACTTACAACAGAGTCTGAATGCAGAAACTACTGCTCAAACACCAAGCCCCTCCCCTATTCCAGTGCCACAGAGCAGATGGTGCCTTACTGCAGTTTGCCATTCACCTGCATCTGCTACACACAGCCCTTAAGCAAAACCAAGAGCAGCAACACAAGACAAATACTGATATGGTGCACAGCCACGTCCTACCTGCAGAGCCTGTTAGACAATACGTGCCCCATGTTGCAGCATGGAAGGTTTTCTGAGACCTGCCAAATTCCTAATCAACTTTTGCCAAGTTGTCTTAAATTACTGAGAGACCTGGTGAGCTCAATGTTTAGTAAAACATTGTTTGGTCTCACAAAGTCTAAATTAACACAAGACGATCTCTGCAATCTCTTAGACAACTAGAAGGACATAGGCAAAAACAAAACAAAAAAAACACAAAAGCAAAGAACTTTAATCAGCCACTTGACTGAAGAAATTCAGAGTTTAGGTGTCACAGAACTTACTCCTGGAAAAAGAAACAAAAAACAGGTAACATGCAGATGTGGATTAGAAAAGTGCCACAGATGAACTCAAGATCACAGGTCTAAGGGTATTACAAAAACACGGTAAAGAACAGAAGACTGGGTCTTCGTTTTGATAATATTCAGCTTCAGCTCTAAACCAGTCTACAAAAAGCTGCTCAGTAATAATAGCATATCTTAAAGAGAAAAACAACAAAGATAAAAACAAAAAACTTAAAAAAAAAAAAAAAA
>VXBR01010920.1:3688542-3703478 GCA_013400215.1 Cisticola juncidis
CAACAAAAACCACCCACACCTTATGCTTCCAAGGCCAGGTAGAAGGTACTCATCTGTTTTCTACTCACCTAGAAGGGGTTTTCAGATTTTTGCATCTTCAAAATATAATTTAGACAAGTTTGGGACAACTCAGGAGGATTTTAGGAGTTTTTGTGTTGTTTTTCTAATCACTGATGTCTAGCACTGATGCCTGTTGGGGCTTCCTTTCCCACACTGGGCTCAAGCAGGTTATGCTGCTCTCCTGAACAGAGACTTCATCCAAATGCTACACAGAAAAGGTCATAGGCCTACTGCATGGCAAGAGTTCTATGCATGACACAATCTAGGAAATGGCTTAATTGCAGTCATTGAGGAAGAAATCCAATTAAAACAGGTTAAGTTTCCGGCTTCCTCAGCACTGGATCTGCATATGGATCTTTTGCTATCACAAGAATACTTCAACAAAAAAAGCCATTAAAACACATCTAGGTTTTCTAAACTGGGCAGTGCTCAAACCAGCAGCATCCTGGATTTATGTGCCACAGATATATTCTCTCAACCATAGAAAAATTTATACATTTACATTATATCTTAAGGTGATATAATTAGGAGCAAGCTCCAATACACATACCAAATTACTGACACAAGCACAATTAAAGACATTTACCTGGTATGAAATCATGAACCAAACTGCCTACCAAATATCTGTATAAATAGAAGGTCTGTATAAAGCTGAGCAAAACAAAGTCACAACGCAAGAAACACCTGTCAAATGCTAAGGATTAAGCTGTCTTTAGACTGATCCCATGAACTATAAGATCATGACACTACAGTGCTCAGAGCTACTCTTTCACACGTTAAATAGATGGAACAACATAACATATTAGCTCCCACCACTGTATTTAAAGAAGGTTCAAACTTTTACAGTCATGAAAAAAGTTGCCAGAAGCCAGAGCTTTATGAAGGAATTAAACAACTTTATGGCACACTTTTTTGACAAGTATCTACTCCACTGTACATTTACACCTCAGTGCTCCATAAATAAAACAAGGGAGTACTGTGGGAACAAGGCACTGTACATGATGCTGAACTTGAGCAAAACTAAATACCAGAGCTCTTTAGAGTGCTTTTTAGCAGGATGACAGATTTAGTCTTAGTTTTATCTAGACAAGAACGCAACATCACTGAATACACACAAAAAACGTCTGCTACAAATTCTTTTCCTCCTTTATGTGCAAGTACCACTACTTTTTCTGCTTTACCTCACCAATGATTTTTACCTCACCTTTCCCAGGCTACCCACACGTTTTCCTTGAACAACTCTATGCTCATATGTTACAGCTCACAAGACTAACAAGGTAACACTAATGAGGCGTTTTTCCTAAGGTGCCTAGCATGGCTAGATTTGTCAAAGTCTGAATTTCTTGTCAATAGTCAATCACTTCAGAGCTGGAAGAAAGGCTTCTTACTTTCTGCCAACAAAATGTTCCAATAGGTACTGCCTGAATCTGTTGGAGGCTTTTTGTAACCTTCCAAATAAACTGCTGCTCTCTGATGAATACAGAACACATACCAGAAGAACAATCTCTTCACCACCCTGAGACAGTCACAGAAGAACAAACAGAACTGTAAGTTTTCTATAGCTTGATCAAAATGATTGTTTAAGAAGTAGATATTACAATAGCTGGTTTGATAAGCCTTTGCTCTTGCAATTTGCTCTGTGACCCAATCAGAATACCCAAAGAGCTGTGTCCTATAGTGGTGACCTTTCATCCAACACTAATGATTAACCGTGCTTTATGAGCAAACCTACAATCTACTGCCCCCCAAAACAATACATTACTTTTGGCCTTGTCTAGGACTGAAAAAAACATGGTGAGGAGGAGAGGAAAACACAGTGTTTCTTCTGTATGCTGTATATACATTAATGATCTAATACCTTGAAGCAAAGTGATGCATCCATCTTGCTACACTCCTAAAATATATTTTTGCAAACATGAAAATAATGCAAACATTAATAACTGTTAATATGACACTGAATTGGAAGCAAAGTTCACCAAACTCCCATGCAAGATTTCTTATCTTTCTGTTTTGTTTTCATGGTTTAGGTTTTTGCTTTAAAGAATATCCATAGCATACTCCAGAACTACTCCACATCATCCTCTTTACTCTCATCCTCTCATAAGCCATTTAATAAAATGCACTAATAAGGAAGGCAAACAAAAGGATATTTAACTGGAGAGGGCAGCTTCATCATGGTGCAAGATAAAATAACTCATTACAACACTTTAGTAAGAAACACACAGAATGGAGTGGCTTCAAGGAAGGGTAAAAGAAAGAATATGAAATAGACAGGCTTATAAAGAATAGACTGAAAATACCTGTAGGGCCAGAAGTGAGCCCGATTTCTTCCTTTCCCTCTGCACAGTGTCCTACATATCTACAAGTGTCAAATGTACCTATTTCCTGCAAGCTGCAGCCTGTCTTACTCTTCCATCTGTTTCACAAACCAAAGACAATCAGCTGGGAGCACGCACATCCCTATCCTACATATGATTCAGGAGTAAAAAAGCATTCTAGTAATCCTAGTACCTTTAACACCTCCATTTCCCCATGTCAAGTCTTGGAAATACATCCTTCCTCCCATCAGCTACTGGGATGAGGTGCTAAGAGAGCACCTCAACCCCTATTAGCTACCAAAGATACCAAATTAATTGCACTGACTTTGCATCTTTATTCTATGCTTTTCAAAATGTATCTGTATGTTTACTGTGTATTTAAATGCTCCCCTGACAGACCAGTTTCAGGATATAGACATTGTGTACTGCTATTTGAAAACAGTCTGTTTTGTCCAACACAAACTTCTTCCACAGAATTGAAAGCTGATGAAAACACTGCTCTCCAAATGTGCAGTTATCTGTGAAAAACTAATTGAAACTATTTCCTATTAAATTTCTACTTTGTTAGAAAGTGGAGGATATAAAGCATCTAACACTGAATTTTCAGAACAGAAGTCTACAGCTCTTTTTTCTTATATCAAGGAAATTGATATAAGAAAAGTATCAAGGGCAGAATATACCACTAGCATTATTACTAACATGGCAGTATTTCTTATATTAAACAGTAGCATGATGCAAGCTTGGAAGTTTCAGAAGTACTTTTTCACTTTCAAGAAAAATACTTCAGCTGTGTTTCATAATGGATACTTTTTTAATTAAAATGACAGCATAAACATTCTGCACATATTCAAATATGACAGACGTTATGAGCAAAACAACTATGTTTTGGGGTTTTTTTTGTAACTCTATTAATTCTAAGCTTAGTGGTGATTGCACTTCCTTATACTCTTCATACAATATTTAACTTACTACTGAAGTTACAGCACAGACTAAGGAGAGAAAACAAACAGGCCAGACTTGAGGCCATTAAAGCCATGAGTCTGCACTGTGCAGTTACTCAGCTGAGCTCCATCATTCCTCCCAAAGAATACCAAGTACTGCTGGAAGCTAAAAATTCCAGCTACATTTCTTGAGAGACATCCTAGTGAGTATGGTGATCGAGATAAAACAGGAAGTCAAGTTAGTTGCCCTAATCCAAACCTACATGCAAGTCTTGTGTACTATACAGAAGGCAGTTTCCAACTATTACATGTATTTATCCGAAGTTCCACACACCTCAGAGGGTAAGGGGATAGAGTACAATCATTAGCTTCAGTATTATGCTAGTGCAGACCATTTTCATGTTAAAATTCAGCACATGAAACTTAGGGAGTTGGTCAAAAATATAGATTGCATCTGTACAAGTTGACATAGACAATTTAAAACCTGACACTTTGATCTATCACCAATTGTCACAAGTTAAACTTTTCAAATTCTGATGAAGCAACTTGGAATTCCATCAGCTTCTCCTCCACTCTCCCACCACAAATACTACTCCAATCTATTCAAGTACAAAGAAAAAACAGTTTCAATTATATCCAGTCACAAATTTCTATTTTCAAGTTATTCCCACTTCAAAGCTGGGCCACCAACCTTCCCAGTAACAGAGCAAACACACCCCCAGAGTAAATGCAATTCTAGTCTGTTGCCACAACCTGGAATACTATTAAGTAGTAACAAACTACCTAGGTTTTGGATGCATCTAAGCTAAACTTAGACATTTAAATCACTATATTCTGCCATAGGTTGAGCTGCTGCTTCCAGCTACCACAGGTCTGGGCTTGCACTATCACATCCTGCATTTCGTGTTGTCAACAGAAAGCCCAAACCTTTCTGAACAGGCTTTTTAACCAGGTAGATCATATAAATAAGGCAAGGACAGGGGTTCACATGCCCCGACTCAGCTATGTCTCAGAGTTAGGTGAAAATTTGAGGAAATACAGTAGCTTGCATCTCCTCTACTTGTCACACTCAGGGACCTCTAAGGAGCATTCCTGAATCCACAGGCACAAAACTCTGGGTCTTGAATTCCTTGACTCAGTTGTTCAAAGCTCAGGCACAGCAGGTTAACATCTTCAGAAAGCCTTCCCTTAAGGGACATAAGCACACAGGCTCCCACAGGAGCAACTATCTTTCCTGTTGTAGCTGTAACATTTACAACAGCACAGCTAGAATCAGTGGTATGAAAACTGAACATTTGTACATACTTTTGCACTTCACTTCTCCTGAAGTTAGCCTTTAGCTGGCAACTAGGTATTTTGCACAAAAATCAGGCATTTAAAATCCTCCAACCTAAAGTGGTACAAAAAACACAGTAAGGAAGAAACGTCTCCTTCCTTTAAAAAGCAAATTACTATTTAAAGAGATACCCTTAGTGCTAGTTGTATTTCCAAGAATAGGCCCTCTCATTTGCTGAGAAACAAAGTCTATTTTTTCAAGCATTTTTCAAAGGACAGCCTACCTTCCTTCCCTATGTCAGTAGTGTCATGACATTATATTTGTTTACTCCATGAACTTATGTAGATTGACATTCTCACTGAACTAAAGTTTTGAAGTTTAGTAAAAAAGAACTCTTTGATGAGGACTACAGCTTCCACCCAGTGGGCTTCAAAGCTGAGTTACAGCAAACACACTTGAGTAAGAGTATTCTACCATTCAGATCTACCTGGACTTAAAAGATTTACAGGTACCCTGAATGTGCAAAGGCTTAAGGTTTTGAAAAACAATTGAAAAACAGTGTCTCTGTAAGCTGTGGGTCCGTAACATTTTTAATACCTGAAGGCAGGCAATAATGTTTAACTTGTAATGGTATTAAATCTTGAAATCATACTTCAGTAATGACAGGACATCGAGAGACTCCAGAAGCAAAAGAATTTGTATTTTGATGGCAGAACTCTAGACACTTGTTACTATTTCCTGGCTGACAGAAGAGAGGTCATTCATTATTTTATTTCTGTTTTGTTAAACCTAGGACTATTTAAACTGTGGTTAAGTAACATCCAAACAGATTGCATCACTGCACAAGTTTAACAGAAAGTGTTTGTAATGATGGAAGACCATTATCCATATAAGAAAATTATGAACTAAGATTAAAGCTTTATTATTACAGTCTTGCTTATGTCCAAATAACTACACAACTGATATGCTTATCTAAACATGGAACTGCTCCTTCAAAACTCCCCTTTTTCCAGTATTATCAAAACTTGCAAGTTCCATTTTCTCTCTTCTGTCCCCCACCCAAAACAGTAAGGATATATCAAAATATGGAGCAATAAATTATTCTAAAGAGACACTTGCAATGCTGTGAAGTACAATATTACCATTTAATAGGAAGATGTACTTCAGTACTGAACCCAAAATGCATTACTGTAAGGCAGACCCTGACAGCTGACCTAAGCATCAGCCACTACATGTTCAGCTCCTCCAAGAGTGATGCTGGAGGGGAATGGGAGAGGGGTGTGGAACAGGAACCCATGCTTAAGTGAATACACCCTTACAGAGTAACTGAGAATTCTCAGTGCTTTTGAAAAAAGTGTTTGTCTGGAATACTCTATCCCAACAGAGTGGGCCTTTGTCAAGAGATACGAATTCCACCTGAAAACTGTAAGGGTGATCTGAAAGAAGTTAGCTAATAAAACCTGTATTATTTAGCCTGGCAACAAGATTGTAAATACTTACACAGTAGTGTTAAGAGTAAAACATCAACAGAAGAAAATAAAGGGAGGATAGTATTGATAGTTAGCAGGCAAACAGTTAAGAGAAACAGTCAGGATGGAAATTAGATGATCCTGAATTTTGAGACATGACATGCTGAAAGAATATCCCAGGAGGATTGAAGAATTAAAAAGGTAAGTATGAGTTTTTTTACTAGGCCTACTCCCAGAGAGTCTTCATTGTCCTTACAGACAACTAACAAGTTCTGTTGTCCTACTATGCCCACCAGAGAAAGGGAGATGCTCAAGCTGCTCAGGTACAAATCTCTTAAAGGCTCAGTTCCTACAAAAAGCTAGTCCCCCTCATTTTAGATCTTTAGGCTAAGGAAGTGACTAAAACACCATTCTTGCTATTGTAACAGCAATTTTCTTTCTCAGAAGGTGTAAGAAGTCAGAGAAGACACTGCAAAGAAGCCAACACCACCATTACCTACAATTTGTGAAGCTTTTCCTGTCCTTGTCCCATGGTACCTACCACTGACGCTCTGTTACGACTGAAGAGAGAAAACTTATCCCCATACCTTTCCTGAGAAAGAGGAGGGGAGGTGGAAGACAGCCCTCCACAAAGCAAGTTATTGCAGTAAGTTCCAGGATTTAAAAATAAAAAACCACAAACCATATACCACACTTTTGGATAGGGTTAGTCTGTGCAGAGGTTGTTTATCCAGCTTGATCCTTCTATTGCTGTGTCACTCTGTGCCCATATGTTCATGTTTGATATCTGCCACATGGGGGGGCAAAGGGGGGGAAGGAGAGGGCGGAGGCAGGAAACTTGCCAAAGTTAATATATTCCAAAAACCAAAACAGTTATTCCATTTGTGGAAAGAGCTCCATGTAGAAGTAGCAGACAAAAACATGGGAATCCTATGAAAGTGCAACAGAGAAATTCTGTAATTGACTTGCTAAGATTCAACTCAACATGTTCCAGCATGGGTTACAGAACAGAGAAAGTCAAAATACTAATTGAACTCTGCTGTTAGATCAATCAGCACTATCACCTGCTATCTAGTTTTGATTTGCCATCTTATTGAGCTGACTTTTCAAACAGCCTGACATCATTTGGGTGAAGGAAAACAGTATTGCAACTCTGTGAGTCTAAGGAAAAAACCATTTATCAGCTGAAGGAGAACAGCCTTTAAATTAAAACACCCTACCCAATCTGGTGATGCAGAATAACCTAAAAAGTTTTTAAGATGCTCCAACACCACTAAAATAGGATTAAAATTAATTAATTAAAATAATAGTACAGATTGAATCTTATTTGGTTTCCAGTAATTGCAAGGTAGATGACAAACTCCAACACACAGATGCCACAAACAGAAGCAATACTAGTTTAGCACAGACAGACTGCTGAGAACAGATCGAGTGCTCCTGGTAAAACTATAGGTGCTAGAATCATAGTTAGCATTCAAGTGCGAGATCTCAATCTGATATAAACCCAAGATTTCATCTGAATAAAATACATTAATTAAGAATTTCAGAAAAACAGATGATAAAATTGTTTATCCCTTGACTTGTTACTTAATAGGAATCTACTTTATCTAAACAACAAGAACAGTTTCAACAACTTTTGCCTAAGTCTGTGACAGAGGAAAAGCACACAGGGAATATACTTTACTCTAGGCAACCTCTGGAAGCCATGAAGTACAGCAACAAGAATGGTCACTGTATTATATTTTGAAAGTGACAGACTGAGATTAGTTTGCCTGTCACTTCAGTGGAGTCTCACAGCCAACTACGTTTAGTTCAAGAGTATTTCCAAAAGTAACTCATCACTACATTTCTATTTATCTGAAGTTTTTAATATAACGTTCTCAGGTTTCAGATTACTTGAGTTCTTCTCCATATAAAGCACAAAAAAGTTGGAATTTTCAGTGCGCATTCTGTTCCAACTCCAGTTTGATTTGGACAATATGTCAAGAACCTCTAAACTATTAAAGAAGTACAGCCATAGTGCTCAAATATGTCAACATCAACAGAAGGCATTAAAGTGGTACAATTCCCTCACATCACAAATTTCATCTTTCCTCTGCACAGGTAATCTTAAGAGAGCTTGGCTTCCACCCACTCCATGGAGCATTTAAATGTGCAGACTGAGGTTTGTAGTGGCATTTCCCTTAACATGCTCCTTCCAATTCTAGTTACAAAGTGCTGGTGAAGGTTCTGAGGGGGCTGTCAAAAGTCAGTTCTCCAGCAAGCCTATGCTCATTTGCAAGTCTACAAATATACAGCAGAACTATATCAACTTAGGAGCTGCCACAGAGGAAATCTGACAAACATGTACTTCCTATCTTACTTTTGGCAAAGGAATGTATCTGTTCTTCTACCAAACTTCTTGTAACTGAGTAAGGGAGTGAAACTAACTTCTTTAATCTACAATCTTATGGTATAACGCCAGTCTTAATTTTATTACTAGTCTTTTATTGTAGAATATTATCTGCTAAATACAACAGGCAGAATACTACCAGAGTATGATATGGTAGCATCCACTGTCATCACATTAACTTGAAAAACACTGTGGAATAGACTGCAGCAAATCTTTAAAGCACAAGCTGTAACACTTTGAATTGTGGCCCAAAGTTTGCCAAAGTTATGCAGCTTCTATCCCTTTCATTACATGAGATTCAGTTGAAATTGTGTTTTCTCCAGCTGTTTAACTTAAAGATCTCATATGTACCTACTTCTCAGGTGCTGTTCACTCAGGCTTATTGACACAACTTGTGACTGTCTGCTGTCCCTGCTCAGCTGAGCAATTTCCTACCTTCCCCTCACCCCTGTACAATGGGCAAGTTCATCAAGCCATCACACCTGAAACAACTGCAAAGTGAAGTTTTAAGGAGAAATTACAGTTTGCAGTCAGTAGGTTGATTATAAATTAAGTGTATCCTCAAAATAAGAAGGAAGAAAACACTCACTCTCTAATGAAGGCAGAGTTCCAAGTTTAAATTCAGCATACAGCCTATTAATATGCACCCTCAGTGACTTTCTTTATTTGTTCTCTTTAAATGCACAGCCACATCTCACCTGTGATCAGAAGATTCAGTTACACTACACACACCTTCCAGGACAGGACACTCCCTACACTGAATAAGCTAATTACATAAGGGATTTGACATTAGAAGACACAGAACATTATTAACTTGGATAAAATGACATCCTCTAGCCCTGACATTAACCACATCTTACAATATTACCTTGTCCAAAAACACAGATCTGCATATATTCCACAAATGCACATATAATGTAAGAAGAGCTTCTCCTCACTACCTGCAGGAGTTAAAGTAAGCAACTAATCATGATGCCAGTATCAAGGACATGTAATTCAAGCCCCTCGATGAGTAGGTGGGATGCAGGTGTGTGTTTTTCCCTTTCTTTAGGGCTGGAGGGAAGGGGGAGGAAGGCAGGCATGGAGGATATCAGAGTCCACTCTGACTAGTGTTACTGTGCATTGTTTCCATCTTTCCTATTTTGGTGCCTCAACTCATTTATATTGCTCCTGATCCTAAAAGAACCTGAATGTTTTCAACTCAGAAGATACTATACAAGAGTGTATTTTTGATTTCCACACCTATTTACCTGTACTTTTACATCTAAGCAGTCTTGGACTGAGGCAGAGGTACAGAACAGACTTCAAGCACATAAAAGCCCATGTACAGAGAGATCATTTCTCCTACCCAGAGCCAGTAAAACAAACTATCACAAGCTCAAAGTAAGGCAAGTAAGACAGAAGACAGATATAGAGAAAAATGAAGGAGAACAAAACAGTATACATGCTTCCTAAAAGCAAACATAAAGTAATCTACACTTACATTGGGGCATGCATTTGTCACAGACCTATTTTTCCCTAATAGTTTTACTATTAGAAACTACACCTGAAAATCAAGGTAAAAAAATAGAGTTACTGCTCTGCATTAATAAAAACTGGTATTAACCATGCTTCCAATAGCCAGCTACAAAACTGAAGGTGCACACTGCTAGTGCTAAGTCTAATGCCCATCTCAGGGCTTGACAGCCTCCTGAAAGGTTAACACTTCTGTTCCCAAAAAAACATGCATACATCAGAAAACAAAGAACACATTTGTATTCTTTTATTTCCGGCTTTACAAAAGTCTAGCAACTATTTGCCCTTCTTTGCTCTAAGTTTACTATCTGGATTTCATGCAACACAACACAAGTTGACAGCAACAAGTTGCTCTGAAAGCAGAATAAATGTGAAATATACTCTGCCTTTCAGATCTTTAAAAAAGCCATCTTATTCAAAATGTAGCAGGGACCTCAGCTTCCATTTTGAAACACCAAATTGCTCCCTACAACTCAAGGTTCACATTCCAGAAGATGACTCAGACCCTTCCATACCTTTTATGAAGGTCAGACCTTTGTAGTTCAGCATATGCACTTTACTGTGGACTCTACCAAAGCAAATCAGAAAACACTTGAGAAAATGGGATTTCTGCCCCCAGTCCATGAGCCAGCATTGTACACACTGATAGAATCACTCCAGTTTCTTCTCTACGCATACCCTGGTATGTTTGTAAGATTTTGAGTTTTTTCTCCTTTCTTATCACTCAGGAAAATGGAGCTCTTTTTATCAGGTTGTGATCAATGAAAAACTATTCCAGAGTAGAAGAAGTCGAATGTGAGAAGGGCCAAGTAACTTTTCAAGGTCCCTTCCAAACAGGCTTTCTTTATGAATCCTAACAAGAGAGGCTTTTCTGGAGGAACCAAGGGTAACCATGGCTTGAACATCATAGCCAGTATTTCTCATGCATCTTTGATATTGAAGTCCAGTATTAAACCATTATGATTAATTTTTTCAATAATGCACCTAAGTTCTCAATGTCTCCTATATGAAAAAAAAAAATCTCCATTTTTCCTTCCAGAGTTGACCATTTACTGCTCTCAGGGCAGTTTGCTGCCATGTTTGTACGAAATACCTTCATGGGTCAAGTTAGACTGGCCACAGTCAGTACCTTGCAAGACAAGGAGAGTAAACAGATTGGTTCTGTGTGCTTGAACCCTGGCTGCCAGACAGAACTGAAGCAGAATATGACTGCATATTTATAGTCTTGTATATTGCATATTTACACAGTTGGACTCCACCAACTTGATGGATCAGGAGAACAATTGCTCCTCAAACTAAACTTGGTACTAAAGCCACCATTGCTGGTATCTGAAAGCAGGCAGGAGAAGCCAGTTGACAGCCCTGTCCTCCACAGACACTGTACACTTGATATGCAGCTAAAATTCCTTTATTTAGAGAAGACAGCTTTAAAGCATGAATTCAGCAACTGTTTTGTTAAAAACAGCAATCCTGAGACAAGTGGCTACATACATTTTCTTATTATTGCTGACCACTGAGAACTCTGAAAATAGTTTTGCTCCTTTAGAAGCATTTTTATTTCATATAAATTGAAAAAATGAAATACATCAGTAGGGAAAAAGTTAGTATGATTTTGTTTTGCAGTTACCAACCTCAAAACTGAGCTATGGAAATTCTCAGCAAGAAGTTGATCACATAACACCATAAATCTGTTGTGATACTAATTAGTGATAAAAATATTAAGGGCACATTTAAAATATTACTGCTTCAGAAAACTAAGCATACTCACCCAAAGCTAATAAGTTACTCCACAAAAAAAAAAAAAATCCAATGTACTACTATCTTCAGAGTCAGTACTGGATGGGGCAGTGACACCTTTATGAAAAGAGCATAAATGAGTCAACACAGTGCTTTTTAGGGAGTGTTACTAATTTGACATGTGATGAACAGGACACTGATCATCCAACAGGTCAATGGGAGATCCCAGAAACATTCTGGTTAAGATGGTGAACTATGGCATAGTTCACCATGTTGTACACCTTTGGTATTTCATTATACTTTGTAGCAATAATTTAGCCTCAGTGTGACAAAAGATACATCCATGATCAAAAGCGTTCTACACGTTTACCAATTAGTCTCTTAAAAAATATAGCATGGCCTACAAATACAGGATTAGCACAGAAAGCTGTGAGATTCATTTAGCTGCAAATTAGGTACAAACCTGCAGTTCACATACTAACTTTCCTACTTCTGCCTCAGCTTCATCACTTGGAAACAAAAGGAATTTAGTCAGGTTATGTTTCTGGACTGCTGCACAGTGAGTAACTGTGCTTCAGTGATGTAAGGATGCACACTGATAATGTGGAAATTGATAATGTCTCCACTGATGGCATTAAAGACAAATGCATCTTATTTTTGCTACACTGCTGCAGAAGGAATAGTGTTATTGTCACCTATACCTTCAGGCCTCAAATTTAGGTATGCTTTTATAAGAACAAGTTTTCATCACTTTTTTTTTTTCTGTGTATTTACACTCTGGGTATGAAGACAGTCAAAGTAAAATATAAAAAGGAAAACTAAAAAAAAAAAAAGCAAACTTGTGCATGATTTCTGATTAGGAATGACAGCTTTGATTATTCATTTACTGGGAAGATGCAGACTATTTCCCCTAATGGTCACTTTGGCCTGAAAAACTTTTGCAAGACATCAAGAGACCCCATTTTCAAAAGCTCTTACTCAACAGGTTGGCACTCTACTGAAGGAGCTCTGCTATATTAATAAGCAGTAATGTCACACTGTGGATGACCTACAATCTTTCTACTAAGAGCTAAGACATGTTTAGGTTCCTACCTATGAAACCATCTGGAGACTGAAGACTTAAAGGTTGTTAATTCAAATTTACTACTCATATTTCTCTCAGAAAGACCCTAAGAAAAGGGGAAAAAAATCTGATTACCTATATTTCTAAAATAACAATAAGACACACCAAACAAAAATTAAAAATACTTCTGGAGTTAAGATCAAAAGAACTGAGCCCCTCACAATCAGCTGCATTTTACAAATATAGAAACTATTATCAGTTAAAAATATATATATTGCCAAAAAACTTCAAGTTTTATTTACAGAATTTAACACCAGACCGCTGTTTTTAAACTTTAGTTAAAATACAAGTCTGTTAAAATATCAGCTGTAAAAACTGAAATGCTAATATTTTCATAAATGCATTTAACTTCCATTGATATTTATTAAGAAGGCTACCAGTAGAAAGCTTCAGTTATTTTCTTTTCCAGTACTTTCACATCCATTACATATATTTTTACATACAGAAAATAAAACTTGTTTAAAAACTTTTAGCTTCACCAAAATATTAATAAATCTCAAAAACATCAAAAATGAAATTGCAGAAAAAAAAACAAAACCCCGACCCAAACCAAAATCCCAACCCTGTACAATTAGAACTGTAGTTCTGGGAGTGGAAGAAGGAGAACTAAAAAGACTGCACAAGAGATAAACAGAAATAATCACAGCAATGCTCTCTAACTTTTCAAGTGTTACAAAAGTATATCCACAGTGTCAGTTCCCACAATAAAATCTTGAAAATTAATTTAAGCTCTCAGAATTCCCCTTTTTTCTCATTATGATAGATGCACTTCAAATTTATCAGCTGGTAACTACTCAACTCCTCTTAATGGCAGCCTTTAAAGCACCAGGAAGCTCAAAAATCGTATTACACACAACACAAACTGTGGAAGTCACTCTGCTTGAGTAAAGTTTTGCATTACACTGTTAGAAGCTCTGAATCAATATTATTTCTGTTGAACAAAACAGGAAGAAGGAAAAAAAAAACAATCCGAACTGTCTTTTTAGGGAAAAAAAAAGGATTAAAAATAAAAATTGCTACTGGGTTGCTACACATAATAAAAACGCTCCCAAAACAAACTACACACTCTCTGAAAGCGTTCCTAAGTTCCACGCCAGACTTACAGAATAAATTTAGGCCAGTACCAAGCACTCATTTCTTCCCCGTGTGTAAATGCGACACAATCAGGCCTCACATGCAGGCCTCTCTCTCCAACACAGGCAGGACCTTTGTTCGATACGTCGATGTTTTTCCCCCAAAGCCCTTGACATAACTTTCCATTCTTTCCCCTATTATTTTCCGGTTCCCCGTCTAGACTTTGGGACTCCCGAGCCGTGCAGGCCCCCGCCTGCCGGAGAGCCCGTGCACTCGGAAGGGGGAAGGGGGAACAATAAAAAAGTTGGACACAGGAAGACGGGCCTGCAGGTCTGCTGAGAGCCCCGGCCTCGGTTCCTTCCCTTCCCCGGATCCCCGGGGCAGCGGCCGGGAGCCCCTGTGGCACCAGCCCCCCAAACTTGTCCCACTACCCAGCCCCCCGGGAAAAGGGAAGGAGGAAGAGGCAGGCAGGAAAGGCAGAACCCAGCGTTTGATCAGCCTCCAAGTACGACGCATTATGCAAGCAAACGCCAGGACCAGGCAACTTGCTTCTTCACTGAAAACAAGAAAAACATCAGCTCGAAAACATTTAGCTGCGAAAATAATCCCTTTCGTGGGCAGTCAGCTTTGTGACTCCGACCCCACGGGCGCCTCCGTTTTCTGCCCACCTTCTGCCTCCCCCCAAAAAAGCTTGTGAAATATGGACGTCGGCCGATTGTTTAGCATTTTTACCGAGCTGGGCAGGAAGGAAAGAAAGAGAGATTGCTATTTTTTTCCTTTTAAGATATTACCTAGCTTCGTAAGAGGGACAAAAAAATAATAAAAGGAGAGTGGGAAAGAAAGAACCACTAAGGAAAAGGGGGGCAAGCGGAGTGGGGGAGGGAAGACGGGGAAGGGCATCGAAATCGGCACGGCAGTGTCAACACTGACACTGCCCTTTTGTATCAGCAGCCACACAGGGCCCGCGGAGGGGCGGCCGCGCTGCCGCCCCCCTCCTCACCGGGCGGCCCGGGAGCGGCGAGGCGGCCGCG
>VXBR01010920.1:3704121-3724779 GCA_013400215.1 Cisticola juncidis
GGAAGGAAGGCGGGCAGACCGGCAGCCTGCGGCGGCAGCGCCTTCAGCGCGGGCTTGTCCTTGGGGAAGGAGCCCCTCCGTGCCGGGGCAGGACGGGGGGCCCGTCAACGCCGCCAGGAAGCGACCCGGGAGGCGCCACCAGTAAGTGCCGCTGGCCTGGGCTCCTGAGGGCTGGGAACGCCTGGCCGCGGGAGGGCTGGCTACCGAGAAGGGACTTCCAGACACGGGCCAAAGGGCGGCTAGACGGGGAGCCTCAGTGTGGGGGGCATTCCTTCTACCTGGACTTTCCTGAGCCTGTAGGATGGGGCTCTGGATGAGGAACCAGAGGAAAGGAGGAAATGGAAATGTTTCAAAATGATCAGTTAGTAGCTTTGCAAAGTAGTATATACACATCGTGATTTTGTACCCTTAACCAGATGTAAGTCTACTCTCAGAAATGACTCACAAATGAATGTGGTGCGACATTTAACACAATTAAACAACAAATCCCTAAGTATTCCTTTTAAAGAAAGGTAAGTTTAGCTGCACTTTTGGGGTAATAAGACTTAAGGCAGAGGGTTAAGCAATAAGCTGTCATTCCAAGAACATAAAGTTAACATCTGGAAATGGGAAGGCTGTATATATTTTCCACATTGTACCTGGAGATGTCAGGTGTCCTGCCTTTCACCAGTGTAGATATTTTTTTTTTCAAACAGGGAAATAAACAATGCTAAATATTCTGGAAGAGATTTTTGAACCTTTGTTTTAAAATATCCTGCAAAATGTGCAATATGAGTATTTTTCAGAGTAATCTAATAGAATCATCAATGAGAAATGTTGGACAGTAAACAAATTAATCCTAACATGAAATTAAAATGAAATCTGATTATGAGTTTAAAAGATTATGAAGTAAAATTGCAAATTTTCTGTGATCTTTGTTTCATTTTGACCCATTTTTTACTTAGTTTACTTCGTTCATTAGAGAGACAAACATAAATGCTTGTCTCAAGCTGGACATACTGATTTAGAAGATGCAAAATTTCAGAAACTTTTCTGAGAAAGTTTTTTAAACGTTTCCCCAGAAACACAACAAAAACACCCCCCCAACACATCGTATTTTTAAAGTAGAAGGAAACTTTCAGTTTGTTTTCATAAAATAAACCAAAATAATGAACATTTTCTTTTAGGGAAGAACTGCTGCACAATATCTGGGAAATATGTGCTTTTGAGTTGCTGAAGTCTTGTAGTGGGCCTGTCCCACGGACCCCATAGGAATCCCACCAGCTTGTCTGTGGAATGTGAAAGTGTTGTGGGGTCTTTCCTATTCATTTTTGCAATTAGGTAATAAAAATAAGATGGTTCTTACTACTGTCTTCAGGTTTTTGGTTCTCATATCTGTTTCCTGTCACACACTTCAGGTATCTATTCTTGGGTTTGTTTTCAGCTGCCCAAATATATCCTGAAAACGAACCAAAGTCAGTTAGCATAAACCATGCAAAAAAAATAAGGTTTGTAACTGTCAGTGTAAATAATTTCAAATTATTCTGCAAATATTCATTGTACAAAGCATTACCAGGAAGTTGGTGTCATTGAAAAATAACTGGTTTGCACTATTTGAAAAATTCAACTTTGATTTTATGGCAATAAGATCATTTGAGTATTGGGCAGTGAATGTATGTGTTTGAATATATCACTGTATATTCTGAAGCTAATGTATATGATTCCAGAAAAACTTCTCAATTCACTCAAATTTTAACTCCTTACTCCTCAAAACACCTTCATGTAAGGAGTGTCTCCAGTTTTAACTTCTGTATGTGTAAAATTTCCAGATGCTAGTTAACCTTTCTCCAGGCTTTGGAATCTCCTGAGAAGAGACCTGTCAAAAATAGCAGTGGAAGGTTTGTGCATTACCGATGTTCCAAGTTGTATGTAATGTAAAACATATTCAGCCATCCTGGGTTAGCATGGAGGAGGCATTGTTGGTTCACGTTCCCATTTTGCAGTTTCTTAATAAGTGACAGTCTTTGCCTGAAAGGCCTCACAGTCTAAGCCTCCAGCCTGGCACAGGGTTACATGAATGCTGAAACCTGCTACTTTGAACAGCTCCATTCCTGGAAGTGAGTGCTTTCAGAACTGTCATTTTTCTTCAAAAGCAAAAAGGGGAGTCTGTGGCTGCATGGTGGATTTGTATGAAAGCTCCCATAATTCTGTCCAGTGTTGCCCTTCCTTGAATGGTCTGCTTAGGCTTTACGTGAGCAGTAAATTCAGCTTCTTCAGGATGAAATTATCAATTTACTGGGCATGCCTTCTAAAGCTCCAAGGCTTGTGCACCAGGCTTTCCAGGTATCAGCTAGCTATAAAGTCAAACTGTCACAGAACCAGAAATCCTCTACAAATACAGAAGATCTTAAGAATGTGTTAGGGCAAGAAACTAAGTTGCATAAATAAGTATTCACAGAATACAGTTCGCCCAGCTGGATTGTGTGGAAGAAGAGTTCTTCTGAGCCATCAGTGAAAATAATTCTTTTCAAGTAGCTATTTTAAGTCAGCAATCATAATTTTACAAATGCACAGAAACTATTCCACGTATTTCCCCTGTGTGGGCCTCTGCCAGTTCCACAGCAGAAATATAAGACCGAAAGAGAACTTCAGGTCACCCAGTCCCAGTGCCTGCTGTTTCATCCAGATATGTAATAGATCTTCATAGCATAAATGGGATGTGTTTCCAAGGTAGTGAAGCTTTTCTTCCTCTGCTACTTCACACAGAACAACTGCTCCAGATCATCACTTCTCTGATGGTTACAAGTGCTGTTATGCAGATTAATTTGCATTTATTTTGTTTAGCTATCTTGTGTGTAGGTAACAATGCTGTATATATGTGTGTATATATATATGATATATTGTATATATTTAATAAATACTCTAGATAGGGTTTGTTTTGTTTTCTCAGTCTCCACTTCTGAAAGACTCTCTGCTTCTTGGTCACTCTCATCTTTTCATTGCACTTATTTCCACTAATACTTTTGTTTTTAATAATAATAAGCCTAACAAGTACCACGTGCAAAAGCATTGTTACTTCCTCATGTTTTCTGGAAAATCCTGGGTGATTTCAATTTTAGGTTTGTATTTAACTTTCTCTACCAAAATCACATTAATGACTCTTGATCATCCTTCGATTAGTTATTATTCCAATGTCTTTCTCCTCTGTCAACTTTCGATTTATAACCTTTTGGTTTATGACAGAAATTATTTCCAAATGAACAACTGTGCCGTTTGTAATTTTCAATTTTTTTTTTATTTTGTTTTCTTTCTTTCTTCTCCAGGACTGCTCTGAGTTGTTATGAAGGAGAAGTTGGTGTACATGTCAGAACAAACATGATAAATAAAAAATCATTCTTTGCCATAAAATGTGTTCTAGGAATCTGGCTAGCATTCATGGGAATGGTGAATAATTTTCATTTTGTTTGCGTGCGTGTACTGTTCCACAGAATGGGAATCTTTTGTTCAAGACTGACATGAGGGATGGCAACTTGTTTCACATACACCTTTCACTGTACATGATTTTCAATCTTAAAATGCCAAATTAATATTTGATATGCCAGTTATAGTTTGGCAAGGTTTATCACAAAAAAATAGATGTTATCTGTTTATATGAGGCAAGCAATTAATCCTGTGGCTTCCAACATTAAATGTAAGATGGCTTGAGAGAGGCACACAAATAAACTTTCAAAATAATGTTTCTTATAAATTGTCTAACAGATGATAAGTACAGGTTTTGAAAAGTGCAAGAGGAATCCAGATGGTGGGGTAGTGTAGGAAAGATCAGTCACTCATTTTGGTCAAACAAGGAACATAGACACACATCCCCCCCCTCAAAAAAAAAAGTCTGGTGCTTAATCTGCTTATAGGGCAGGCTGATAACTGGAATGATGAGGCTGGTAACAAAAGAAATGTAATGGGAAAATGATCCGCTCAACATGTAATTAATACTAGCATCTGTCACCATTTAATGAATGCTACACTAATCAGAAGATTTTGTCATGTTAGTAAAATGTTCAGCTACTTACCCACAAAAGACCAGCATGGTACATTCACAGGGCTGCCGTGGTTCTGTGCAATATTCCACACATGATCTGCTCATGTAACAGCCGGGATAACTGATGTCAAATATGCAACTGCAGAATTGTGATTTTGGCCAGAGATCAGCAACTTTGTTCTCTAAAAGATATACACAGGACATGTAGATGAGCAAACAGTGTAAGTAACTGGGCAAACAGTTCTGATGAATGTTCTTGTTCTTTACCCCTCATTGCTCCTATTGTTTACTGTTCATCTCTACGTCTTCAATTGGTTTCTGATTAAATCAATCCATTCTGAGCACAGCACATTATTTTAGACACTGAGTACTAAATAATACTGAGTACTATTTGCTTAAAAGATTGTATAATAAGTTGTTTCAGTTTTAAAAATACAGGGTTTTTTTCTGGCCTTTTTAGTTGTAAGCAAAAATTCTGAACGGCACTTAAATCTTGAGGAACATTTCTTCTTTAAAAAATCCTTCTTCAATAAACAACCCAATTCTGTAACTGATCTTTGTAAATCCTACACTACAAAAAGTCAAGCAAACAAAAAATCCACCACCACACCAACACCTTAACCCAAACAAAAATTAAACAAAACACCCCAACACCTTATCATTTTCAATAAAATTTCCAGTTTAGTAGACATTAATAAGTGACCCTTGTAATGGTGGGCTGGCTGATTTTCCGTTTTGAGTACCTTCATGATTTATTAAACCTGCAAGGACAGCTCCTCCATTTGGAAAAAAAGGTACTAGACATTTCTTGGGCTTGTTTTCAAGTCTTTATGATGACATTTGATATGTAACCTATTTGATTGACAGCAGATGCCATTTGAAGTGCTTAAGCCAGATGGATTGGTGTGGGGGGGGGGAATTAACAGATGTTCTAATAGTAATTGACTTGAAATTAATTTTATGTTACACAAAAGAATTTTTGGAAAGATAAGTCTTATTTTAAGTAAAGATCTGTGGGAGATGAACCTTTTTGAAAATTCTACTCTTTTATTTACATTTGAAACCTGAGGGATGCCATACCAGTTACTACCTAGCCGGATTCTAGGTAGTCCAAGTCTCTCTTCTTTGACTTTACAAACAGAGATTTGTGTTCTTAGCAAACAAAAAGAGCATAGAAATTTCTCATGGGGGCATTTAAAAAATTATATTTTTATTATGAGCTATTTGTATGGAGGACTTCAACTGCATAAAATAGGAACTTCTTGTTGTCATAAAGTAGAAATATTTCAAGTATAGTTTGGTGAGGCCAGGAGAGGGCAGCCATTTTGTCCCAGCTCAGGAAATGCTCTGCTACACTGAAAAAGTGTATTTCCAAAAGAATCAAACATTTTTATGGTAATGGTATCACAGAGTATTAACCAGTTATTATCAAGAGAATGTTTGTTAAGCCTAAAATACATAAGAAAATCGCTTTTGATTTTTTCCTGTCTCTAATTCAGACATCAAAGTAAACAGTAGAGCTGCTTGGAAAATGGAGACAGTTCTCTGGGGAAATAATGCTGCACTGGAAAAACATGAATATTGTTGTTGTCCAAGTGCTTCTGTCCAAAGCTAAAGGGAGTTGGTTGAGCAGTGCTGTGACATGTTATGGTTTGGATGCCTGATGTACCTCTCACTTCCTCCGTGATGTGCCACCTCAGGGTGTATGCAGTTGCTATGCTTATCCATAAGGTTTTGGGGAAGGTTTGGGAATTTTTTGGTCATGATGCAATATTGAAGATGTAATACAGCATAGGAACTAACATAGAAAAATTTGGGCTTTTAACAACTGAAATACAGTTTGTGATGTGTTGCACTGTCAACACTGGACATTCAGGACTTTCATTATTAGTCGAGCAAGATTTCTCTACAGAAGGCATTACATACAGCAGTGTAAGTGGTGGGTTTTCACCTTCCCAGAAGACTCAGTTCTCTTTTTTGGAGGATGGTTGTTTTGGCTTCTTTTTCCCCACAAACATTACCAAATGCTTAAACCTGTGAAACATTCATTTACAGATTTGAAATTAGATATATAGCTGATAAGGAGTGATTATTACTTGTGAAGTTAAGTCCTTAGTGAGCCTATGATAATGCAGTGCTGTTGTGTGGGCTTCTAAAATTCTTTTTCAGTAGTGGTTGAGCTGTTATTTGAAGATTCATTGGAATAGTCTCATATTAGTTTTAATTAAGGTAGGTTAAATAGGATAATGTAATCTTAGTTAATTTGCTATTAATCTGGTTTTACTATATCATTGGTAGCCTAGAGATGTACTTTTTTACTTTTGTCTCAGCTGGGTCTCACAGAATTGCAATGTTTAAACTCCCATTTTAAGTTTTTCTGCATGGTTTTAATATTTGTAGCTTTCTTTAAAAGTATCATACTTGATGATACCTGACAGGATGATTTTCAGGTAATGAAGGTGTAATAGTGTCTCAAAGTAAGCAATCACAACTACTTTCTGCCTAATAATTCTTGCTGTAACCAAGTCATGTTCATATGTTCCTATTGCCTGTGCTTGTTCTTTAGAAACAAAGAAAGATTTAGTTATATTTTTCACTTGCCTTACTTAGATAGCAAATCCATATAAATCTTGTTCTCTGTCCAGGAGTAACTCTACTTTAATGTCACCAATGGTGAGTTTGTGTTCTTTCCTATTGTCTTGTTTTCCTTTTTCCTGCTTCAAGTTAGAAAAATAATTTCTCTTTTTCTGTCGCTTTATTAACCAAGAGCAGTTTACATTATTTCATTTACATTATTTCATCCACAGTAGCTAGCATCATGATGAAGAAATGTCAGATATGTTTACTTGACTAAGCATACCATATATTTACATATTTTTTCGTTTATCAAAAGTAATTAAATGCATTCAGCAAAGGGTTTAAGGGAAAGAAGAAGGCGAGGAGTGTAGAAGGCAAAGCTAGAAAAGATTGAGAATTTTTATATCAAAGTGAGAGAGGCTACAAAAACTCTTATCTAAAGATGCACCAGTGCAACCTAAAAATTATTTTTAAACCAACTTGCTGGTCTAAACTGCTCTGTGGATTTTTATTCTAAAGATTTGCTTGATTTTGATTTGGTATAAGCTAAATAAGTTTGTGTTAAACTGAAATAAGCCTAAATAAAACCAAAGTAAAAGTGCCTGCAGCTTTTGGATGGACTTGACAAAATTAGATTAAAACTGTGCACTGGGTACAACCAGTGTAAATGTCATTTGGCTGAAGCCTGAATTATACAAATTATCTCGAGAACGGCGAGAACTAGAAGAATGAACACTAGTGCACAGTAAAATGATAGAAATCATTTGCTGAAAAACTCAAAGTAATTCTGTAGAAGCAGAAGCCTGGGAGACTATCTGAAGCCAGAGTTCTAAATAACATAATAGGATGATAGTGAACAATAGAGTGAAAGGAATGACAGCAGATGGGGATTGCAGGCAAGAGAAGCTGTGTGGCTGGAAAGCATCAAAAAAGCAAGCAGATACTTGTGACAGAAAATGCAATGTATGTTTTAATACATGTGCACATCAAATTATCATGACAAATGATAATGAGAGATTTCAGCTTCTGTTAAGTTGGTGCTGCAGCTGAGTTGTACAGTTATTTCTTTCTATGCAGTTTACAATGAGACCGAAACCTAAGAAACAAATGTTAAGTGTCATGTAAAACGAGTAATTAAAATTGGATTGAAAAAATCCTGGTGTTTGAAGAAATGGGAAAAAATCAACCAACAGGTAGCACATGCTACCTGCAGTACTGGACTGATAACTGATGGAGAGATGGGCACCATTGTTAACACAGCTTTTCCTGAAAATGAGACGTGCTGGAGTCAAGTATATCGGAATGCCTCACCATGGGATAGATTCTTTAGTGTTCCTGTCTTCTGATTTGAGGTGGAATTAAAGCTTTAAATAGACAGCAAGGGAACTTTGAAAAGCACTCTTATAGTGTTAGTTTGTTCTCAAAAAATGTGATGAGATTTTAGGGGCCAGTGCAATAGATGTTCCTCAAAATTTAGAGTAGGAGATGTCAGTGCTGGAAGTGAGCTGCCTACGTAAGAATATAGGAAAATAGTTTTCAGCGGGTATTAGATTGATCTGGTGGCAGATATATGCAAATCAGGAAGATAAGAAGTATCCAAGAAGGGAGCAGTGGGATGATTTAACTAAGATGTAATTTTAGTAATAAAAAGGATTACCAGTTATATGTACAGATCCTGCTAAAAGAGGTGCAGATTCCCTAAAAATTACTTTGCACAGTAACACTGCTGTACTTTAGGACATTTTATATCGATAGCAGAAGTCTGACTGCTCTGTTCTGTTGTTTGGAGTTTTTTTACTGTAAGAGGAAACAAACTCAAACTCAAACGCAAAAAAAAAAAAAAAANTCCTGTAATTAAAAAAAAAAAAAAAAAAAAAAAAGAAATTCGAAAGCATTGACTAGACTAAATTTTAACAGAAAGACATTGAAACAGAATTGCGGAGGACAAAACTAAAAGAAATGGTTTTAAATTAAACCTGTCAGTGTCTTATCCACCTAGAAAGGAACATTATGTCTTGCACTTTGCTTGCATGCTTTGTCCTGTTAAATAGTGGAATAATCTCTTTGTGGCAGTCTGATCTACATCTGCCTGTGTAATCACATTAATAAATGGCAAATATCATGCTCATAATTGAAGACTCTGATCCTCTAGAGTAACATTTTATTCCCTCTGATAGTTTTGCTTTCCCTTCAGCACATCCCCTCCCTTCTGCATTCTCTTGCTCTTGTATTGTTTCTCTGATCTGGGTGCACAAGTCCATACAAAGGTAGACCTTAGCTTCCAAAGCACCTGTGCTGTAAGCAGCTGTGATAAACAGCTTTACCTACTTTTTTGTTTCTTACTTACTTGACTTTTTATTTATTCTCTCTCCCACCCACAAGCTCTGGGAAAACCAAGGAGGAAAGATACTAAAATAGGAATAAACGAGGTCTGTAACTGAGAGAAAGGGAAGAGACCATGGCAAGACAATAGATTTTGTGCTCACATAGAACTACGGCATGCCCCAAACTACGGCATGCCCCAAAGGAAAAGACAATTATTATTTCCAAGCTTTTTATTATATCTTCCTCCTGTATTTTATTGAAATGTTTTTCTGATGCTCTAAGTGGGAGCCTTTGGTAGTCATGCATACACACACGCAAAGCTAATCCCTTGGTTTAAGTGGGTTGATGTTTCCAAGTGTGAGTGAAGTGAGGGAAAAATTATCAGCTTCATAGTTGCTACATGTGAAATTTTGGAATTGAGGCATTTTTCTTCTCTTCATGCACTTGAAATATTTATTAAAAGCAGTGCACAAAACAGTTTGCCTTAACACCAGGAAGTTCTCTTTTTTCCATGTGTCATTGTCTTTACATCTGGACTCTGCTACAGTCACTGTTATATTTTTGTTTGCTAACTAAATTGTTTTAGCTTTCATTGCTATTAATGGTAGAATTTCTTTTTTCTCCAAAACCAAAGCAGACATCGGGAAGGGAAGTATGTGGGTTTCCATGATGACTAATGTGGACCTGAGAAGAATCTGTACAAACTTTCAAGTACACACTGCTGTCCAGGATTTCAACTCAATGATGTGTATGGGTTTTCCTTGTAGAACAATTACTTTAGCACAGCCGGGTATTAGGTTTTACGCTGTAGACTCTTTGGCATATTTGAAGTGGACATCTCTTAGAAATACTGAAAAATGGACTAGTAAATGCCAAATAAACCTATTTTTTCTTCTCCTGAGTGCATAACAAAATGAAACTATTATCTTTTAGAGATGTAATCCTATCATTGTAGACAAAATAGTAATTTGTATAATTTCCCATATATAGCAAATGCAGATGTTGAGGTTTGGTATCAGCTGTGAAATGAAGCAGGGACCTTGTAGGCCATACCTTAAATTTGTAATCAAAGTCAATAAATTGCCAAAAGAACAAAAAGCATCTGATTTCCCAGACATAACAGGCAACAACTCATAGCTATTTGATTTTATATTGTTCATTCCTGAAATGTGGAATGGCACCAATACAGAGTTTAATTTCAGTTTGGTGGACTCTTGCACTATTGTACCCAAATGTGTTTCATTTTTTGTGCTTACTCCTAAAAAGCTGTCCTTCAAAGACTTCTGAGTACCCCGAATAAATTAGGAGTTCATTAACTGCAACCTCTTGATAGTCCATTTTACTTTGTTTTTCAGGTCAAACCCTGCCAGTAATTTTAAGCTACACACCAGCACCAGTCCTGAAACCACTATAGTCCCTTTTTCCAGGCTGCCTTTGCTAGCATTCACATTCTTGCATATTAAACAAATCAGGACTCTTAAAATAATCTGCTTTGGCCACTAACGTATTTTCATTACCAAGAGTCTAACTGGTTTTGGAGGCAGGAAGGAAAAAAGAGACTTAACAGATTCTTCAGTTCCACAAGATCTGCATTCTTGCTTTTAAGTTAATCACAATATGCCATTGTAGCCTCCATGAAACAATTGCCCGTGTGTGTTATCGTTCCACAGCAGCTTATCCCACAGGGATCAAAATAGCATTGCTTGAGCTGGGTCAGTGTCCATGCCTAGGGATAGCCCCACTCCAGTTGTTTGTGAAATTATGAAACATTTTATTTTAGTTCTTTTGCAAATACCTGCCCCTTGTCAGTGCTAGCTGCTTCCATAGTTTAGACACAAGACATGGTTGCCTCTTCGTGGTGAAAATTGAGTAAAATTTTAAGGTACCTGTTTTGCATTTTTAAAGTGACCTAGAAGCCTCAGCTTCATTCACTTGCAGAATGGGCATAATTTTGTCTAAGCCTAAAGATTTCTGCTGTCCAACTCAAATTTGCCTTTATTTCTCATGCAGTCAACGCTGCAGTGGGGATGTAAATGCAACTGTGTGAAAAACTTCAGTATAAAGTAAAAGAACCCTCTACTATGGTATCAGCTTCTCAATTAGATGCAACAATGTTAGAGTAAGAGTAGAAAAAAAATATGATGAGAGGGTGTCTTTTCATAAGTAAAAATTTTAGAAATATCTAATTTATAGTTATCTCCTTTAAGATATTTCAGTAATGCTGATATTTATTCCACTTTATTTTATAAAGACTTAAGTGAGGGTGAAGTGGGCAATTTCTTAACCAAGATACATGGAAGCAAATTGTTTTAAAACAAATAGAGCTGTTTGAAATTGTAGTAAAAGTGCAAGAACACTGTGCAAGAGAAAATAAAATAATAAAATAAGTGACAGAAGCATTTGAGGACTCTAATTTTGCAATCAAATTTTTATGGTCTTCTCCAATCTACAAAACACAACCAAAACCACAGATTGTTTTGGTTTTTTTTTTTAATACAATGGAGAAGTAATATAATATGGGACAAAATAGTCTGGGGAAAGGGATATAGTACAGATAAAGTCTCTAAGACTGAGAATGTGACTTTTTGTCTGTAGAACACATGATAACTCCTTCACTGTACAGTGGAATGAGATCTTGGACTGTAGTAACAAATTTAAGGCTGAAAACAAAGACTGAGGATTTAGGCCTTTCACCTGGGACAGAGGAAAATGTTTGACTCTAGACCTCCTGAATTTCAACAACATTATTTTCTACATTCTGTAGTCACCTTTCATCTCCAATGAAGGTTTAACTATTTAAAGGAGAATAATTTAAAGGAAATACTAACCTCTATATAGCCTGTAATCTGAGACATTGTATTTTGAGTTACTGGTTTTAAGCAAAGCAAAAAGCTAAATCTGAAGAAGTTTGAAATGCTAAAAATGTGTACTGGGGAATAAGAAAGTTTCTCATATTTGCCTTTGTACAGGGTTTCACAATTGTCTCAGCTTCCCCCAGAGGTTTCTTATTATACAGTATGAGTCTGACGTGTGAGACTTGTCTTTACTTCTATATTTAATCCGAATGAGATTAAAGGAAGAGTGAGACCCACATCCTTAAAAGCTGGCTCACCATATGACACATTTCAAATATTATTTTCTCATACAATGTAAAGAGTTCCATGCTTCTGGTAATCAACAATTAAGATTCATTTTGACAATAGATTCTGCCTGAATAGGGTTTGTTTTGGTGTTTTGGTTTTTTTTTTAATAGTTCACTTAAATATTTTAGTTGTTTTATTTGTTAAAAAAATGCAATGACTTTTTACCTGAAGCGTTGTTTGGTTGCTGCTGTTTAGATTTGGGTTTGCTCGTCCTTTCTCTTCTCTCTTTTTTAATGAAGAAAATGCCAATGGAATAAGCAGTGTGGTAGTGAATTCTTTTACCACTTGCACCTCCAAATAACATTGAGAATGGAATGTGTCCATGGTAACCAGGATGCACTCATAACACTTCCCATTCTTCATCTTTTAATCTATGCAAATAGTATAGTATTATAAAATCTATGCAATTCAGTTCAATTTCAAATTTTATTTGAAATAACCCCATGCTAACAAATTACCAAGGTAACTGCAATTTGTTCTGGGTATTTGTACATAAAGAAGTTTTTTTTAATGGAGTGGTGCTATTGACAGTTTGTTCCACTGTAAACCAAAGAACAATGTTTCAAAAAATTCCAGTGGTTTTCAATAAAATCACTTGAATATTTTACTTTTCCTGTGTCTCTGCATGTTGGCCTGATCTTTCCATTTTGGCAGAGTTGGTACAGCAATTAAGAGGAGACGTAATGGAAGTGTGTATTTCTGTAGTTTTTTTGAAATCTCTATTAAAATGCCTTGGAATTTATACAACAATGATTTGGAATTGTACAACAATACTGCAAGAAAGTAAATTTTTAGACCCATATTAAAACATCTGCTGTAATGGACAAGGGTATTTCATTTACAGAGTATTGACTTATATTCCATTTTTAAGTTTGTTAGATTCTGTAAAGATAAAAATCTTTTTCAAGAGGTTAAACACACATATGCCTACCCTTGTGCTTGAAATAAATATATTCTTGGGCACTCACATATATTTAAGCTTACATTATAGATAAATTCACTCACACACACAAAATGTGAAAAGTTTGTCTTGCTTACAGCAGTACAGAGTTTGAGTATCTACTATCTGTATACATTGTTTTGTTGTACTCTGTATCCCAGTCTGAAAAGTATTGAATTATGTATTTTATAACAGATCCCAACACATTGTAATCTGTGGTACAACATAGCTCTGCTTTTTTAAGAATCAGACTTCTAAAATTGTGTAAAGTTAATTTTCTGTGTAGACTTACAGATTTAATCTGTAGAACATTGTTAGGTATGCAAGTTCAAAAGTTTAAAAGCAACAGTTATTAATCGGTTTTGGTCAATGGTTTTGGGGGCAGGTAGCTATTTTCTTTTTCATTTACACTTGGCATTTTCATGCTGAGAAATAGGTTTGTTTGTTTTGTTTTGTTTTGTTTAAAGAAATGTCACTTCCAACAGTAACATGAAAAGGCCAGGATAAAGCAAATTAACCATGTTTCTTTTCTCCTTTACAGTGGGGTTTTTCTTATATATACTGTATTCTTGTGGACCGTGTTGAAGGGCATGCAAGCTGAGGAACATATTAGAGATGTCTTTTTTTCTCTCTATTTTGTATCAGTTTTGTTTTGACCTTATTCTCACCTCATGTTTTCCACAAATAAGAATGGAAGTAGCCTTGTGTGCTGCTTCTCCTTACACTGCTAGAGATAAAAAGAGCTTTAGGAAGTACAGTACAGCATTCACTGTCCTATTATCCCTTTGCTGGGCTGCAAACATTGGAGTTCTAAAGCCTCCCCAGGTAGTAACATCATCTGTGAAACAGAATGACAAGGGCTTTATAATCCCTTTTGCATTGAATCCTCATTTCCACTTGTGTATGAAATGTTATTTTATCAACATGGTAGTCTATATTCTGGATGTACATCGCAGAAATGCTAATTCCACTGTATCAAATATTTCTGTGGTACCATTTAGTTTTCATATATTAAATTCTAGAATGCAGTTTGGATGAATATGGGCTTTTTTGCCTTCAAAGATGCAACTGTTTCAGTGCAAAGGACTAGAGATTGTGTATTGTAAAATAAAATTAACATGTAACTGAGTAGGACTTTTCCTTTTATTCACAAAATAAGATTGTTTTACAGAGTCCTGTGGATATCGCTGAGTATTAATCAAAACTATTTTATATATATGCAAGATATATGATTTAGCCATTATGATTACCCCATATCATGATATATTAGCCACAATAACCATCAAAATTATAGATTTTACCTGGCTATATTTGACAATCAGATGAAGATGTTAAGCATTTATTTAAACTTATTTACTGTGGCTGTATGTGAGATATCAACAGGATAAAAGAAAAACTTGAAAAACATGGAAATTATTGGTGTAGACCTGCCTTAGTAGACATTCTGAGCTTTAATTTGAAAATAGTGATTAAACTGAATGCAATCCATTGGGAGCTACAAATACTTAATGCTCAACTTTAAAACATACATTTTAGCACTGAAATACCAGAGATCTAAAGTTAAATTTGATGTTGAGAGATGTAAACCACTCTTGTAAATCTAAGATTTGTAAAAGTAACTCTGTTTTCTGGTCAGTAAATGGAAGTATTGACAGTTAACTCAAGGCTTGTTTCTATTTTCCTTTTTGGCATGCCAGTAGAAGAAATAAAGATCTATGCTGTACGGTTTTTTATATACACATGTATGTGAATGTGTTTATAAATGTTCACCCCATACAGACATTTAAAAAGTCTTTACAGATGTGACTTCATAATTATCCTGTTTTTGTTTTAAACTTGAAAAGTGTCATTTTCAAATGAAGTTTTTTTTCCTCATCAGCAGCTTCGGTAGACATCATCTAATTGAATCATCACCTTATTTGAGTAAATTCTCCAGGGAGGTTCTGGATTCACTGTCTCTGGAAGTGTTCAAGAGGTGTCTGGATGTGACACTTGGAGGATGATTTAGGGATGATTATGGTGATGCTGGGTTCATGGTTGGACTGGATGATCTTGAAGGTCTCATCCAGCCTTGGTGATTCTGTGATTCCATGATTATTTACAGTGAGGTACTTTCACTCATAGTCTCAGATAAGACCAACACATTCTCTATGCTTTGCTTATTAAAATCCAACACTTTCTACAGCACAACTGAGAGATTTTTAGGCCTGCTGAGTTCGTGTGGCCTGCATTTCTATGTTTAGGTTTGTGGGTTTTATGTCTGTGTTTTGGTTCCCTGTTATAACTTTTGCAACTGCTCAGTTTCAAGTGAACTTGATAGAAATAATAACACCACCTTAGTCTGTTGGGTAGGGCTGCAAGTGAGCCCTGTTAGTGTTCCATGGATGGAAGGGCTGCACATTCTGAGCTCAAGGGACTGGATATATGCACAAACCATGGAAAAAGTTTCAATCAGCACTCACAGTCCATGACAAAACCAATCTTTAATTCCAGTTATTACTGCTTGTTTTCACTAGAAGGGGAATGAATATGTCCTGAACCAACAGAAAATGGACTGCCTGTTGAACTTGGCTCAGGCTCAGAGAGTCTTTAAATATGCTGGGGTTTTGCAGATGTTCCTAATTGCTCCATTCGCTGAAGCAAACTGTTGTACCCTATTTTAATTTGTGGCAAAATTGTTCATAATTTTTTATAAATTTGAGCTTTCAAAGAAGTAGTCTTCTATACTTTTTTGTTGACCTCTTTTTTTTAATTTACCTTAAAAATGTAGATTTGAGATGTGAATATGTGCTGGTGAAAAGGATTCTAGCTGTTTGGTTTTTACTTATTGCTTGTAGTGTAAGGTTTTCCTGCAGCATTTGATATTAATATGTCACAATGAAACATCTGTTTTATGTTACATGGTTGCAATGATTTAGATAGTTAAATTATTGTTAGCAAGCAGTTTTCTGCTGTTATTCTGTGGTTTTAGTAGGTTACAAATAATTCAGTAGGTTATAAATAAGATCTGTGTGCTTTTTCTTGAAAAGTCTTATTGGTGGTTCAGAGGTTTCCTACCCTGTAGGAAGTACTGAAAGCCACAGTTGCCTTTCTTCTTTAAAATGTAGTAATTTCTTCCTCCTTCTAAAAGTATCTCTAAAATTGGGAGGTTCCCCTCTGTTTTTCAGTAAAATTGTAATATAAAATAAAAGTGTTTTCTTTTCAGAAAAATGCTAACGTAAATAGAAGTATTACAAGTATAAATTACTATGTTTGTGAGTTGTATTGTCATACTGAGATTATTTCTGTCCATAGTTCTTGCTGTTCCACACAATCAGATGTTTTTACACCTCCTCACCTCCTGTTAAGAGCTTTGCTGTTCATAAGTATTCACACACTATTATTTTTCTATTAATTCTCCACAAATATATATATAACACATATATATGCACTGGAAGAAGAATAATTGAATAATATTAAATAAACTGGAATTATTGAATAAATTTAATTAACTGGAATAATATTCTAGTTATCCATACTGATTTATTTGTCAAATAAGGGTTCAGATAAATACTTCTCACCAGATCCATGGTTTGCTGCTAAATATTTGGTACGCTGCTGCCACTAAAATGTTTTCCTGTTAAGTGTTGGTATTTTCTGTCATTATCTCCTGATTTTCATTCCTATGGTTTTATCTCTTTTCATGTGATTGGGATTTTTAGGGAATTTTTTTGTGTAAGGTGCCTGAACTATTAACTTTACCATTTTACTAAATTTATAAGAGCTATCATACAGCTGTAAACATCCATGTTTGTTCTGAGATATTTTCTGTTCTTTTTGGGCAGTGAAATAAAATATCATTACATTCCTTTTCATAATTTAATTAATCCAAAAGGATAGAACAAGGGTTTGTATTTGGATTTGCAATGATGGAAAATTAATTGATGATCGTGTTGAGCAAGAGAAGAGAGGTCTACTTATATTTCTGGATAAGTGAACAATTAGTACAAGTCATCAAATATTCTCCAGCACTCTCAGAATGAAAGTTTCATAGAAAACTTAATATTCAACAGATTTTCACACTTCATTTTAGCTTCACATATATTAATTTTAAAAAATTAAATACTAAATATATTTTAGAATAGCCAAACTAGATCACACTATTATTTCTAGAAATAAATAATTTCTAGTAAAGAAAAACTCAAATATTTTTGTGGTAGCCTGCTTGATTATTCAACATTAAATAGATGTACAGTGAAAATATTATTTATCTTCATCATTCCCAGGATGAGAAGATTTGGAGCATCCTTTCATATCTGCTTGAATTAGATCAGCCTGACCATTTTTAGATGACTGTGTAGATCATTTTGTACTTGCATAAGGAATTTGGGGGAAATTACCAACTATATAGAACTGAGATGCTTGGAGCACAAAAAAGCAAAGGAGAACTGACAGCAAACTGATTCTGCAGTGTGATACAGCATGGAAAAGAGGGCTGCAGAATACTGGGCAACCTAACCAAAGACAAGAAGGAAGATAAGGGGATAGCTTCCTCCCATATAGTTACCTCAAGAGTATCTGGGGGGGGGGGCGGAGAAGAAAAAAATCTTAACATCTTAACAGTAAAATCATGTCATTTGCAAAACTCTGTCAAAGGTATTCACATAACCTTGAGTTTTGTAATTCACCTTACAAAATACTTTGGAAGGAAAACTGCTGCATCAAAATAGGCCTATAGTTGATATAGTTTCAACTTACATGAAAAATAAGGGGAAAAAAATCCTGTACTAATCTGGATGGCTGCATTCATTTTGTTAGGAAAGAACATGCAGCTTCAAAATGTACCACTGATGGTTCATTAAAAGTGTAGCAAATTGAATTCAGGATTCTGTTTTATAGCGAGCCAGTAATTTTATTACAGAAATTTGATAAAATAGATAAGTGATCTGAAGGAAACAGTGGTAAACTCAAAAGGCCAAGTTCCAAGCTGGACACAGAAGCAGAAATAATCAGCTGACTGTGGGACAGGCAGTTGCTCCCTAGGTTGGAGACTTAGAAAATGACAATTTGGTGTTGTACTAGATCACAAAGGAATGAGTCAAAAAATGCCACATCCTGTAGAAGGGAACTGCCTTCACCTTCATATTGGTTTAATTGTACCTGTGCAAGATAAGAAGAACTACAGGGACTCATGATTTCAAAACCATCATTATTTTCCCCAAAGCATGTGACTGAAGTACTTTTTTCAGTTGTTTTACTAATCTCCCTTTGAGTACATAGCACAGTCTTTACATAAAAATCTATATGTATGTGGAAAAGCTGATCCAAATATGAGTCTGAACATTCATGTTAAAAAATACTTTTCTCTAGAAAAACATAGAAAAAATAAGATGACTTTTTGTTGGGTTGGTTTTGGTTTGGTTTGGCTTTTTTAAAAGATGTACTTACATAACTTAGGATTATTGGAAAGAAATTTCAGGCTTTTACAAAACTGTTGTCTCTTGGATTTGGTTTCATTTTTTCCCAGTTCAGTTTGCTGTAGTGTTTGGTGCCAGGGTTCTGGAACGTCCTCAATCTGTGCCGAGGTGACTATGATTTCCTGGAACAGCTTCCTGTCCCGTTGCTCCTGTACATCATTTCCTTTCTGGAGCTTGAAGATATTGCCAGACATTCTCAAGTTTCACACATATTTGAAACAGTAAAAAATTAAAACCTCAAGAATTCAAATTGAAATTTTTAGCTATGCTGAGCAGCCTGTTGGCTTTGATTCATGTTATTGGTTTAACATAATCATCAATCTGTCTGCTTTACTTAAGACAACAAGTAAACAAGGATTGTCTTTTTTTTTTTTTTTTAGACAATAAATGAATCCAACTGAACGGCTGCAGTAAAAAACAAATCTTAGAAAGGCTGTGTTTATCCTGCAAGCTTTTGTTTTGTAATAAACACTTGTGGTCCAGGTAATGCCATTGCAACCCATGGCTGGGTGTTGAATACTACTTCCAGGATTAAGCATTGGAAATGTGAAACCTTTGCTTTGTGTTATGATTTGTATTATTTAGTGTCTAGAAAATTCACCCACAGACTGGGATCCCTTATGCTGAATTCATCACCAAACAAAAATTCCTTACATTTTACGTCTTTGAAAAAAGACATGAGCACAAGGAAACAGATTTTTTAAAATATTTTTTATAGACTTTGCAGCAAGGAACTGTTAGAAACACAGGAGGAGAAAGGAGTGACTTTTGCTTACTTGCTAGGAAGCTCTTCCCAGCTCTCAGGAAATGATGGGAAATAGTATGTACATGTTGAATTCAAACTTTAAAGAGTGAATAACAGAAGCTACCATTATTGGACAATTGGAGCTAAGGGTAACCTCTCCCTGACGAATGAGGGGTAGGGGATTGGAAGGAGAGCCTGGAAGTTGCAGGGGAATGAGGGGTGATCTCTTTGTGCAAAAGAGAGAAGATGTATTGGAAAGGCCATTGGGAGGTCAACTGCTCAAGCTTCCTGGTCTGTGCAGGGTCAGGAAATAGGGATGGAAATCCAAAACATTCAAAGCTATCGTGTAGGAATCTTATTTTTGTGTGTCTGAATACATCAAAATTGTATTTTCTGTCCCTGTCAGAACCTGAACAAAGGCTGCTGCATGTAGGAGAGAAAAAGATTTTAGCTTATGGAAAATAGGAAGAGAAATGTTTGAAAGAGAAAATTAGTTTTATTCTTATCCCCAAGGGTGCTGTAGAGGCCTAGAATGAAGCCTATGAGTTTCTGGGTGGAGCAGTTAATGAGAACATAAGCAACAGTGAGACCTTATGAGGGAGTTAAAAACAAGTTTAGTTCTCTTGATTCTGCTGTGACAACTGGATATGCTCTGCAAGACTTCAGAGAGGCAGATAAAGCTTGTAGGATGGAGAGTGGGACCTGTCTGGTGCAGAGTACATCCCAGTCAGAAGGAGATTGCTCACAGGGTTTGTATCATTTTGAGGCTATGTGGGACAAGAGTTCATGAAAAGTTCTGTGTCAGACTGGCATTTCCAGAGAACACAGCTGTGCTGCTGTCCCTGTTGTGTGGCTACCAAGGCCTTCCAGATACTTTAGTGAGACTGAGTTCAAGTGAGCACAAGAAAAAGGGGACAGGGCAAAGAAAGCACAGGAGGAAATGGTGAGATAGGAAAATAAAGCGTGTCATTAATTTACAGATGAAGGCCAGATGGGACTAGATAAGCTTGCTAAAGTTCTGGGCTTTATTTCAGTTTAAAGATAAATCAGTTGATATTGTGATGGGAACAACTGAATGGAGAATAAGGCAGTAAAAATAACTAAAGGAGAGGAAGAGAACGGACTGAAGAGAGACCAAGAAATTATATGTCAGTATATTTGGAATTCATCTGTCATGTGAAGAGTGTGAGTAAAGTAGGATAAGTATTGTGGAGGGCAGTGAACCTTTCGTTAGTTCAACACAAAGCCTTGAATATTCTGGAATTTAAAGAAATCATAAAAAGAATTAGGTTGCATAATAATGAAAATATGATTCCCATGTTCCTTTTCTCTCATTTCAGCAGTATATTTAGAAAATTTGCCGGCGTTTGGGATCCGTGTCGGTGTTTGGGATCCGTGCCGGTGTTTGGGACCCGTGCCGGTGTTTGGGACCCGTGCCGGTGTTTGGGATCGTGCCG
>VXBR01010920.1:3725726-3740729 GCA_013400215.1 Cisticola juncidis
AGCTGGGATAACCCAGAGCCAGGGAATGGCTGGGATAACCCAGAGCCAGGGAACGGCTGGGACAATGCACAGCCAGGGAATGGCTGGGATTATCCAGAGCCACTGGAAAGGCCAGGATAATCGGCTTTGTTTTTCTTCCTGTATGTTTTTTTACAGAGCACTGTGTTTGGAAATAAAAATATGCAGTAAAATAGCCAGCCTAAATTGTTTTTGACTCCATGGTGTCATTTTTTTGTGGGCAAAGCAGATTGGCAAGAGGCAGAGAGTAAGCAGAAATGTAAAGAGAACTTTTAAAAGATTGATACATTTTCATTTCAGCACTTATACCCATTTTTTTCCCAATAATCCCTACTTTTGCTCTGCTAGAATGTGGTAGGATGTTGTGAGTTCCTGCATAAGAACAACCGGGACCACATGTACTCTGCGACAGCTTTGCTGTAGGCAGTGAGTGAAGCAGTTCAAAGTATCCAGCTACATCTGCAGGGTGGAACACGAGTTACACCAGGATTTTTACTTTCCTCTTTCTGTTAACATTTGCATTGGAGTCATTGAGTACAGCTGCACTTAGGCTTCTGCAACTGCACCTGAAAAGTGCAACATTTGGGGGGAAAAAATCAATGTTTCTGTGCAGTTGTATAATTTACAGTGAATAAATAATTTACAATGAGATAATATATAATACAGAGTATCTTCATAATTTTTTTCTAATGGTTCTCTCATCTAACAAATTAATTTTTTTAATTCTTTATATTATTTCCACATGATTTTGTTTATGGATTAATTTTAAAAGAGGGAAAGCATCTCCTGAGAAACAGGAGATTACAGTACAACTGAAAGTTTTCTAAAATCACATTTCTGTTCAAAACCCAAGGCCTTTTTTACTTACCTTGAAAACAGATCTGTATTTCTGAGGCAATTTCTACATCCTGACAGGTTTTTTGGCATCAGCTTACATAGCTTGGTTGATTTCAGAGCAGCTGTATGAATTACATACCAGGAAAGTACGTGGCATTACAGCTGCTTTTTTTTTTTTTACAGTGGCAAAAAGGCCTTGGATATTATACCAAAAATAGCTTCTCAGATTTTTCACAGAATAACATGCGATATCTTGCACTGGCAACCCTGGCCAAAACTTCTGCTGATCTCCTGTGAGTATTAACTAGCACGGCGTCTTTCAAACTGCGTGGGCAGCTTGCACTGCTAGTGACCTTCACACAAGGCCTCTGTGCTGTCTAAACACATTTTGTGGAGTAGAATAATCAGCAGTGAGTAAGCCAAATGATGATTTTAAGCTTCTAGTTTCTCTTACGAGTAGCTACGTGACAGAAATGTGCTTTGGGAAACTCTTAGGGAGAGCTTGCGTGACACAGGCACACCTGACACGAAAGAGGAGGTGGGCTGGGAACCTTCACACATGAATGTCCAAAGCAGCTCCAAAGGAGGCACAAGCAACGGGCTCAGAACAAAAACTAAACTGAAATAAACTAACTGGATAAAGGTGCATGCTCCATCAAAGCAATTGTTACAGTGCATGACTGTTTATTGGGTCAGACACACAGACTTTTCTTCTTTACTAGGGAAAACAGACTTTTTAAGAACTGAAAGAGAAAAAACAAAATATGTCTTACCAGGAGCAACATGTAAATATTACAGGGTTTAATAGGTTGGGTATCCTGAAACTGAGTTTTAATCAGCATCACAGTAGTTACTGCAATAGAACAGGTTGTGGCTACTCTGTATTTCTTCATTCTGATTTCTCTGTTTTGTGTCTATGCTACACGTACTCCATGGCTTATAGCAGATGCTGTGGCATTGTCATTTACAGAGGCTGATTAATGCATCATTTACAATTGACTAGATTTAGGACCCAAGTATTAAAAACAGTGGTTTCAGTATTTGGATATAATAGTTTCATATTTGAGGAGTGTAAGGAGTTTACAATATTTTAACATGCCAAATAGTAAACTTGAATTTTATAAATTGATTAAAAATGAAGAATATAGGGTTCTTGTATAATTCTGTTTCTTTATAAACCAGTACTTTAATACTTAAATATTCACTGATTTAGATTAAGGATTTTTGGTTCTAGAACTATATACCAATGTGCTGGAAACATTCACTGACGGTTGATCTTTAGGTATAAGAAGGACTTCCATATATATTCTTTCCTCTTAGTGATTATTTCATTTTAGGATAATGACAAATACAAATTTCATTATGTGGCTAAAATACAATACTAACTTAATAAATGAACAGAACGTGTATTTTTGGGTAATGCAAGTTTATTCCCAAGATATGGCCCTGTAAGGACCTCTGTAGAAAGATCTATTGCAGATATCACAAGTGAACAACATATTTTTTATTACTGTAATATGCAAATAAAGTTGTTTTTGACAAAAGACAACATGAATATCTATGTATGAAGGATACATATTTTATGAAACAAAAGGCAAATGAGGGAAATCATCACTACAATATATATTTCACCAATAAAAGATAGCTCAGTTCAAATGAGCCATCAGCAGCATTCCCACCAAGAGGACATTTAACCTGTAACAAAGAACTGATGTGAAAATTTACATGCACATTTTCTCCAGTAACAAAAGCTGATTTTAAGAAGTTACTGACTGTGTGTTCACACTGTGTGTTGCAGTTCAGTGCCACTTCAGTTGTCTTATGTGAGTTTTAAAGGCCAGACATAACTACCCTATATAATTGCACTGATGTAAATCTTAAAGTAATTCAGGGTTTCTTAAAGTAAGGTTTTATTTTTTAACTTGGCTCATTTCAAGGATCTTTAAGGAATATTTTCAAGTATGTCCCTGCCAACAGTTGTAGAAGTGCAAGACTAAGAAGCTGGTGAATTGCAACATAGAAAATACACATTCAGAACGTTTTTAACCAACATTGCAGCTATAAAAAAGATTAGAATATTGATATTGTTGTGTACTGAACTGTTTTCCAACAGTTCTTCAATATAATTGAATAGTTTCAATTGCTTTATAAGGAATTCCAGCAGCATGTAGCAATATTAAAAACATTAAATTAATAACCTGATTTGTCATGCAAAAAACTTTCATAAAGCTAAGAGGATGAAAACTTATAGAGATTCTTATTTGATGGGAAAATTAACATCAGACTCACCTCTCAAAGCTGAAAAAATATGCTCAGTACCACTATACATCACTTTCTGCATTGGTTATCAGATCCTTAATGTTTAAAAAAATTATTTGAATAGTTTAAATGCTCTTTAGCTATTTCATGCTCTGCAGTATCTAATTTTCTAGTGAATAAACTTCTCCAACATGATGAATCTTAGTCAGTTCGTGGTGTACATCACAAGCAACATGACGACTCATATGTAACAGAGTTTGTGAACAATTAAATTAAATTATAACAAAATTTATTGTGCTGTAGTAGAGTTCATTCCCATAGAAGGAGTCAGTGGGAATGTTATTAAATTCTACAATAGCTCTAATTAGGTAAAGGGATCAGAGAACTCAAACTGTTTCTGGAAACATTTTCCAGTCACAATGATATTTTCCACGTTTCCTGTTTCTGCATTTATGGGTTTTTTACTTCAGGTGCATTAAGTGTCACAGCATTTAAAATGCAGCCTATGTATTGAGGATGGCTACCTTAGATGCAGTTGATACTTAAAAAAATCAAACCATTGAAGCAGAATCACAGAATATACTGGGTTGGGAGGGACCTATCGAGTCCAACTGAATCACTTCAGAAATATATGAGAACTTTTCTCCAGATTACATCACAGAAATAGTAATTTTAGTACGCTGAATTAGTAGAATTATTATAGTAGCATTTCAACAGTACTTGACTAGCCAGACAAGAAATACAATCACTTTCTTATACTCAGTAACTATTCTTTCATTAGATTGAATACAAAGTAGAAAGGACTTTTATAAATCATTCATGTCCTGACCAAATTCTCTCATAGGACTAGTGTAAATCAGAGTAACTGCACTGCAGTCAATAGATTTTCACCAATGGTTAATGGTGAAAAGTTAAAAGAGAAGCAAGGGTGAAGGCTCTTAGCATTGTTCTAATATTAAAATACTAGCTGTGTGCTTTTAATCACTGTATTTGGTAGTTCTAAAGTAAAATATCTTAACTAATTTTAAAAGCATATTTCCAATAGTTTATAAGCATTATGGAGCACGTTTGTTTTTCACTTAAGTGCAGCTAAATGTGTTTGGTTCTATAAGAAAAACATCTTCATATTGTCACATAAGAGAAACATGAAAACAAAAAAGTTCTGTAAAAAAACTTTTGGAATTTGTTCTACACTTGTGCTTCTTCTGTAGATTTTTCTCTTGGCTGTTTCTTTTGAATACAAGGTTGTATAAGTAAAAATATTATTCCCACCATGTATAGCAATCCAGCTATGTAAAAAGAAAAATCGTATTTTTGTGTGATGTCATAGATCCAACCTGGAAAATAAGGACAAAATATGTTTGTTACAAAACCTGGCAAAAAAGTACTTTATGAGCAAATACAAAAATACTTCACATTTCTTTCATGACATTTCTGTCAAATCCACAGGTGCTTTGTGGAAAAACATATTTTTCAAACAAGTTATCGCAGGTTTGATTTTAAAATTGATATTTTGTAATCCCAAACCAATTTGTTCCTGCTCCCTCTCCCTCTGTAAAATGCCCAATACTGATAAGTTCAAATGCTGTGTGTGCCTTGTGCAAGCAAACACATTCCCCATAGCTGTCTCCAAGCCTCACATAACAACAGAAGACTGTTCAGGAGATACAATCTCAATACTGCAATGACTCTCATTCCAGCCTCAATTCCTTTGCTAAAACACTTTAAAGTTACTTCTTCATTAAAGTTACTTATTCATTACTTTGGGGAGGTTTGAGAACCCAGATGAGCAAAACTCCCTCACGCCCCTCTGGCTGCACTGTGATGTCCCCACAAGATCAGAAGCTCTCTTTACATCAGCTGCTGGCATCCAATGTGCCTTGTAACCAAAGAGCAAATGCAGAGACAGGTTTAGCACAGCCTGGGAGGTGCTGAGGGAACAGGGCACAGTAAAACACTGCTGCTTTCAGGGGGCACTGAGGGAGCTTTCTTCTCACTCCTGTCGCTCACCCAGTGGTGGGGACAGACGGGGCTCTTGCCTTCTGGGGCTGCTTGTGCTGCTGCTGTTGGCTTCCCTTCAGCCCAGGGCTGCCCCTGGCTGGGCAGGGCCATGGCTCCCAAGATTTCTCACAGCTTTCTGCTCAGCAGCACCTCTGTAAAAGAGAGCTGGAATCTGATTTAGTACTGACAATCAGTGCCTGTATCTCTTCTGTACTCCCTCGCCTATTTCTAAGAGGAAATTTATAACCAATGTCTGTTTAAACCTACGTAACTCTAGGACAGCATACATTCATTTCTCCTTTCTGCTGAGGATGGCAGTAAAGAGGTTATGAGCAGAGCAGTCCCCAAAGTAGGTATTTCTGGCTGAAGGAAGGCAAAGCAAAGTTAGTTAAATCAACACATCAGCTGGCAGTTTGGAGTGGGGACACCCAAACACACAGCACAATCCTTGGGGTAATGCAAACAGCTGCCTACCCTGAGAAATAATCACCATTTCTTCATGTGGGTAAAGGAATGAGTATGTATAGTGCACACAGTACACAAAACATGAGAAAACAGGTTACACCTTTCTCATTAAAAAAAACCCTGTATGACAACTATTTCAAGAAAACATACATTGTACAGATAGGTTGTAATAGATTTGGGGTTGTGTCCAAGAACTGCAATTTGCAATGTGAAGGCAGTGAGCTGGAACCCAGCAGATGTGACCTGTACGTCTGTACAATGTAAAGCTCGATGTTATGTCCATTCTGGAGCAGCTGGGATTTTGTTAACTACACATGCTCATAGCACAAGAAAGGTTAATAATATAAAGAGTCACATGGTCATTACACAAGCATCTGTTGGTTAGCAATTTGAACTTTTTACCTGCAAAAGGTGGTCCAAACAAAGCAGATATTCCATTGGCACAAATGATGATGCCATAGGCATTTGCAAGGTTTTTAGTTCCAACTAAATCTTCAGTCACAACAGGCATTAGAGAAAAATATCCACTAGAAAATCCTATTAGAGCACAAATCACAGCCAGGCCAACGTATGTTTGCATTAGTGGCAAAGTAAGAATGCAGGTGACCAGGGTAAAGTTAGCCATGAGGAAGACATTCCATGTGCTGATGCACGGGAGATCAGAGATGATTCCAAGGATCACTTTACCAAAAATATGAACAATGGCTATGATGGATGTCAAAGGAAATATATTGTCCTGCCTAGATAAGTTGTACTGCTTGACTATTTCTGGAAGGTGAATAAAGGGAATGACAAAGCTGCTATAGGCAAACAAAGCCCAAATGATAAAGGCCACAAATACTCTATTGGTAAACAGTGATGCAGCTCCAAAGTAGCTGGAATACCAGAGTGCAAAGCCTTTCCTGACAGTAACTGTCAGCTGGCTCACTGTCTTAAAGAGGCGCAGTCCATACATGCTCCTTCCACTTCCAGATTTACCTCCAGTTTCTGTGTGCTGCACACTGCCAAGCACCTCTTCATTGGCTGCCTCTTCTTTTTGCTCTGTTTCTTCACCAAGGACTCCATTAGATTTCACAGTCTCTGTAGAATGGGACAGAGCTTTTCCCCGGTTTTCTTCACTCTCACTTCTCACCACATATTTTTCACGGAGGTCTTTGGGAGAGAGTGGTCTCATAAGTGCCCCACAGACACAAAGGTTCAGGGAGATGGCCCCCTGGATGAACATGGCATTCCTCCACCCAAATTCAGTGCAGAGGTACTTCAGTAAGGCAGTCATTAGGAAAGCTCCAAACCCTGTTCCCGTGGTACTGAGCCCTTGTGCAAGTGCTCTTCTCTTCTGGAAATACTGCCCTACCATGACCACTGCAGGCAGATAAACCATGCCACTTCCAATGCCTATTGAAAAAAAAATTAAATAAATCTGAACTTTTTGCCACCAACGTAAAAAGCAGTGAAAAAAACCAGTTTTATTCCTAACTTTTGTGTAAGCATAGTAGCAAAACCAATAATAAATATTAAATTCTGATGTTAGTTTTTATTTCTGTCTTGTAGTGTTTTCCAAAATCTGCAATACTCATTCCAGTGGGAATGCAATACTGATATTTATTGCTGGAAAGACTAAACCCTTGGAATATAAAACCTATATCTGAGGTCAGCATGACAACACTGGAAAGTTACAAATGTCCCACAACCGATCAGTGACAGTTACTATGAGGACAAACATAGACACAGCCTATTTTGAAACATCTGCAATTATAATACCCAGAGCTGATGGTATCAGTGACCAGAACTGCTTAGTGAGCACATCTTGCTTTCACCAAAGCTCCCCAGCAATGAAGATTCACACTGAGCTTCTGCCCTTGTTCAGTGACTGTGGAGCCAGTGTGACCATGACATGTATTTGAGGAGTCAGCACACGGGGTTAGTGCACTGGTGGGAGGGCAAGTCCAGGTTGGTTCTCTTTGGGCAGCCCAGGGAAAGCCACACAGTAGCTGCTCAGTCTTTTAAGGCAGATCTCCGTTGAAAACCCCCCACCTGTAGTTAAAAGCAGGGTGGGTATTCATGGCATGTGCTTCGAGCAGAAACTGATGAGTTGGGCAAACACATCGTTAGAGGCAATATTCTTTTTCTCTTCATAGAGGAATTTGGACTGGAACAGTTCTTTGCTGAAGATGCTTCCTAACTCACTGTGATTGCAATTCAGAAGTGTTTTGTGACTTAGAAGTTTTCCTAAATATGTGCTGGATTATATTCACTATATATGAAAACAGAAATTCTGAAAAAGGCAGGATCCTCTCTGTGATCGCTATTTTTTGTTCAGGAATTTACAACATTACTGAAGTCTATGGTATGGTGGTATAAAGGGTCATCACAGCAATCTTTGCTAGTCTCAGTATTTTCTCCATCCAGAAAGCTAGATAAGAATTTATGTATAGAAATTCTGTAGATTTCTACAAAATTCTATGAAAGTTTAAGAGAATGCAGGGTACTGAAGCTATTACTAGTATTGCAAACAATCTCTTTTTTCATAATGTTTTCCTCTGGGAAATGTAACATAGACACTGCTTCATTTGCAAACATAACTGTTATCTGTGGAGTAACATTTCAAAGCCCCTAACTCAGTGTTGCTCAGATAGTAATTAAAGCCTAAATTTTGTAATTTTTACATGGATAACTTTCACCTTTCATTCCATATCTATTAACAGTATTTTTTTCAGAAATGAAAAGTAAAAAAATGGAGTAGTGCTTTAAGTACTTAATATTGGGTTCCTCTACATAATTTACTTCAAGTAACTGAATTTTTTCACAAGAAACATATTGCTAGAAACTGAGCATTCAGGCACTGAGGTTCTGTTGGTTTTGAAGGAAGATGCCTAAATCCACATCTTATTGTATTTTAATCGGGCTCTTAGACATGTCAAAAGGTTTTCTAGAATCTAATTTCATTAAAATGACAAAACATTACTTCAGTGGTTTTGATTTTAAAAACTGTAGCATTGGTTGCTCTATGTGGTTGTTGATACAATGTGAATAATGGTCATTAGAATTTACATGTGAAATACAGCCCCATGCATTATCCTAAGTGAGGCTGGATAGAGTTAATTTGCTTCCTAGCAGCTCATCTGGTGCTGTGTTTTGGATTTGTGACCCAACCACTGCTCTAACACAGGCGTGGTTTGTGCCTACACAGCATCAAGGCCTTTGCTGTTTTCAACACCCCCATGCGTGGGGAGCTCCAGAAGCTGGGAGGGGATGCAGTGGGCCAGGGGACCCCAGCTGACTGAAGGGACATCCCAGACCACGAGATGCACTCAGCAATAACCTGGGGGGAGGGAGGAGGAGGGAGGACGCTTGGAGTTGTGGCAATTTCTTCCCAGGTAATAGTTCCACATGACCAAGCCCTGCTTTACTGGAAACAGCTGAATGCCTGCCCGCCCGTGGGAAGCAGTGAATGAATGCCTTATCTTTGTTTTGCCTGTGCACTCTCTAAACTAAACTCTCTTTATCTCATTTTTACCTTTCTGATTCTCTCCCCATTCCACCGTGGGAGAGTGAGTGAGCAGCTGTGTGCAGCTTAGCTGCCTACCAGCTGTAACCCACTCACCCTTTAAAATGGGTTTTGAAGCAGTGCAGAAGTATCATAATCCAGTGTTTTATTAATGTGGAGCAACTTCTGGAGAAAGCATTTGTTATTCTTTCCTGTAACAAGGAGAGGAGTTAGCTAGGTATGAAATTCATCTTTAAATTTTGCTTGTCAGAGTTTGGGTTACAGTAACTCCCCTAATTAAGAATGTCCTCTAATGCATTCACTTGGGTGAAACTGATAAAAGTACCACCTTCAAATGGCAAATTTAAATGACAACAGAAGTCATTGGGTCCAATCCACTGAGTAAGTTTCCTAAAAAAATAACAGGCCGTAAAAAGTGTGAAAGCAGAGCTGGAGTAACTTTTTCGGTCTGCCTTCCCTATTTACTCACTCAGGTAAGCTTCAGAAGAATCAAAAATAATTGAAAGAACCTTCAAACATTAGTGCAGCTCTCACCAGCTGTCAGTCCAAAGGTGAGGAAGAGGTAGTGCACATTTGATGCATAGGCACTCAGGATCCAACCCAGGGCATTCAGTATCCCTCCTATTAAGGCTGTCGTGCGGCACCCACACATGCTGATGAATAAACCAATAAAAGGACCTGTTAAAAAACATGAAAGAAATGATAAATTATTTATTTAATTCTTCATGCTCTAGTAATTTTTCACCTTAAGTTTCTTAATGTTTTAAATAAAATGTTATAACATCAGGCAACTCATGGAATTCAGTTTAGTTTTCATATTACTTCTTAAATCATGGTAAGAGAAATACAACCAACTGATTAAATACTTAGCAAATACCTGCAAGACCTACACTCAAAGGTGCCCTATGAAGAAGGAACAGTTCAAACAGAGCAATAAGATGAAAAATTTGTTCCCATTGCTGATGATGTGTTAGTGCAAGACTTTTTCACAACTAACCAGAAGTGAAGCCATTTTATCTTGTTTTCAGTAGAATAATTTAGGCAGATCTAAACACAACTTTTTCAGTTTTTATTTAGGGAGTCATAGGTGTGTATGTACATATTTACACAAACATTTCCTCCAGATATTTTGGGCTGATCCAACTACAAGTGAAAAAATACATTTCCATTCAGCTGCCACACTCAAATATAAACTGTGCAAATTCAACATTTTCTTCTCACAGATAGAGTATGGAGAGGACTCCAGCTTCACAGATCATGTTTTCTTAATTCTAGTCAGACCTGGAAGTCACAGGCTTCCTTTCTTTCTATACAGTCTCCTGGACTGTCTTCCCTGTTGTTCCCTTTCTCCATCAAGATTGTAAAACGTGTCCTGGTGTCTTTAAAAGATCAGCTTGGGACAACCATAAGAAAATACTTTAAGGCAAACATATTCTAAAAATCTCTATCGTTTTAAAATACGTGATGCTGGCACATACCTACAATAAGCGTGATGCCCATGCTGAGGGAGCTAACCCACGCTGTTAAGCCACGACTTTGATTAAACTCTTCAAGCCATTCCATGTTGAGTATTCCAAGGGCCATTTGGGAACCCATGATGAGTATGTGCACGAGGAAAGAGGAAAGTACAATCATCCAAGCCCATCCTCCATCGATGTTTGGATTAGGTTTAATTGGCTTACTTCTAACTTTTGAGTCATCTCCAAAATCATATCCAATATCCTCTCGACTAGCATACATTTTCTCCACAGTATTCTGAAGCAAATGCAGTAAATACCTAAAAAATACATACAAATAATCAGATTTTGTAGTTTGGTTGTAGTGAATGCCATAAATCACTATCATATTTCATCACTGTGGTTAGTGCAGTTGTTGTGAATATTGTGATTTCATTGTTCAAATGTAAAATGCTTAGAAAATTGTCAAATTAATTTATTTCTTTGTGTAACTTGTTATCATGGCTGTCTATGCAGAAGTACTTACAGGCTGACAGTAGGCTGCATTATTTCAGTTACCATGTATTTTACTTACTTTTAGGTGGCTGAGAGCTCTCACTCTTCATGGGTTGACTGTGGTCACAAAGAAGATTGGTCTCTCTCTGTACGTTACTGCTCTGTGTCACCTTTGGCTGTTCCAGTAAGATGATGTGCCTTTGTGCTCCAGTTCATAAAGCCTGGAGTAAAGAACTGAAATCCTGAGGCAACAGGTAGATGAAGTTACCACATCTTTTCAGAGGAAACCAGTTTGGGGATGTATTTCTTCCTTAGCAGTGGAAGAACAAGAATTGAGATAGCAAAAGATAAGGCATTAAGATTCTTAATTTTCAAAATGTTTTGCTTATATAAATCACAACAAGGCAATTGTTACTACCTCTCTGGAAAGCTTTTTATTATAGTCTTCAGTTTCCAAAGTATTAATCCAATAATCCTACTAAAAACAAAGAATTCTTCCAAATTAATGTCAGTGCCTATCAGAATCAAACTGAGGGGCAGAGTTACATGCATAGGATGAGGCCACACTAGCTTAATTTGATTACTTCAATTTATTCTATTGTTACTCCAAGTGAAGATTGCAACACAAGATGAAAATAAATTAAAGACCACTTTTAATTGATTAGCAGTCAAGGTGCAGAATCCAGTCTTCCCTCCAGCTGATTTCTGCTGCAACAGATTCAAATTTTACCCAACTGTGGAGCACCACAGAGGTTTCCATGGAGACTAGAAATGCAATGATACAAATTACCAGAGATGGTAATTTTTTGTCTTCTTCTCCAGAGAAATAAAAAGAAACATCAGCTTCACAACATTGAAAAGGGAAAAAAAGTTACCAAAAATTATTTTAAAAAGCTCCTTATGTCTCCTGTGAGTCCTCAGAATGTGTGCCTCTGGGCTGGCTCCTCACTGCTGCAAACAGGCAGCAAACAGACAAAATCAGATTCTGTACCACCTGAAAATTTGTCCTCAAATATGCGAGAACATTTTGCTTCTCAAGTTACTACCTTTCCAAACTGTTTTACTTTTTCTCTTACTGCTAGATAAACACCCAGAGAAGGCCCTGGGGCATTCCACAGTAATCCACAGCTGCAGTCAGAGCTGTCCCAGACACAGAGAACACCTCTTGATACGTGCAGCCTCTCCAGCCTGGCTGCTGCCTGCGCTCCCTTTGGAGTCAAGCACCACCTCACCCTTCCTTGCAGTGCAGGTAATCATGTGTAACTCAGGACAGCTTGAGTGTGTAGGTTCTTGCAAGAGCACACTGATCTGCCTCGTAAGTGAGCTGCAGCTAAAATACTCCTGGCAGCAAATTTTTCATAGTTGTTTAGTGACTAAGTTGGCATTAGCCCTAACTTGGCCATGGGAGGTATTGGTGACACTGTGAGGAGGAACAAGGACTGTGCACATTTAACACTTGCTGCACAGGCAGATAAGCTGGGATCAACTGATCAGTTGCCAGTGGAAATGGATACTGAAATACCTTCCAGGCTTTTCCTTTCCAAACTGGGAAACAGAGAATGGGGATAGTGCTTAGAGGTCCTTCTAGAGGTCCTGCAGGGTGTTTGAGCAGGATGGGCAGCAGGAGAACAGGTCAGAGCCATGCGGTGGCGCAGACTGGTTTTGTGACCATAGAAGGACAGCCCAGTCACAATTACTAAATTATATTATTAATTGAAGAGGACAGCTTTAGTCATAATTATACTTCATCCTTCCTCTGCAAAAGGTAGGTCTTAAAGATGACATCTCAACCTTTTCCTAATAATGTACTTGCAGCCAGATCCTCTGTTGCTGTAGGTTACAGGACGACATACAGAGGATTCAGCCCACTCACAAGGCAGAGAGAGACTAGGTGCAAAAAGGTGATAAACACAGTGAAAATCATGCTAAGGGGAAATAATGAGAAGAGGCAGAATGAAGGAAAATCACAAGCCGTTGCACATGCTCTGCATAAGATTAATGAAAATGTATGAGGGATATTACAGTGCATCTTAGATAATGGAATACAAAATTATATAACTGAAGATTCAGAGTCAAGATTAAATGTAAAGCCTCCCCTTTCTCTCTTATACTTTTGACTGGTTTTGTGCACAGGCGAATCCTGACACTGGATACAAAAAGTTTCTTCTTTGGACAGGAAATAGGCACATCTTTTGCATATTTTAAATTATTTGAAGAAAAATAATTGATATTGAGCTGCAAAGGTATGACACGTCTCTTTGCAGTCTTGCTGACAGAACTGGCTTAGATTGAGTAGATGCAAGTTAATGTCATGCTTGTATGAACCCCCGCAAATCTTCAGAAAATGCATCTATTTTCCATTTGAACTGAATTCATGCTTATTATTACTTTCATACTATTAACTTTTCACTAAAGACACAAGTTCAGAGTGAATACTCTCAAAAGCAAGGGAGGATATCTCAAATAACTGCACAAACTCGCAGTCTTTGGATAAAGCAAGGATTGGATGCTTGGATCCCCTCCCCAGGACTGACTGATCATCCCATGGCCTGTCGCATCCAGGAAAAAGGTACTTACCTGCTTTCAACCTCCTTCCCACACAGCACTGCCAAGAACAGGCTCATGAAAGGCAGAGGAGCCAAATGAACTCTCTGCAGTTGTGAAATCCTAGAGAAACTGTAATGAAAATGACAGCAGCTGATTTGTGAAGCCAGCCAGTTTCCCCAATAAGCAAGGCAGGGAAGACTCACTCACAGTAACAGCGTTTTAATACTGCCCCTCAAAAGGAATTTTGTTTAAAGGCAGGAGAATCTGGATTCTTTTTTGGTCACCTGGAAAAGAACAAGATGATTTTTTTTTTCCAGAAAAGCTTTCTAGACTATATGCCCACAAAGTGTGCAAAGCTCTTAGAAAAATGGCCCAAGCATTAGTGCCTGCAAAGATGCTGAGCTTTTTTGAAAACCTGACTCATGAGCTATTTTAGGGACAAATGCAGGTGCTGTAATAAGACCCTAAGTTAGCAGCAAAACACCCAAGTTCCATGTAGCATCAGTGGAGCTCTGGCTCTCTAGCTTGTAGTTCAACTAGATCACTGAAAAACATCTGCTCTTGCTATAAAAAGTCCATATGATGAATAATTTACATATATTTGGTCAACCTCTTCCAGCATTTGACTGCCTGATGTTAAAAATTATATGAAAAATTGTACTTTAATGGTAGTTCCAATGGATAACTCATAAATGCATTATAACTAGTAATGAGTTTTACTTTGTAATATTCTATATAAACGTGCCTCATGCAATTATTTGGTTGCCAAAGGCATACAGAGGAAACATTGCTAAAAACATAGTTTATTTTGGTTGTCATTTGTTTCCACAGTCTGACTTCACCTTGCTAACATGCTGAGCACTTCAGCTGTCAGCAACTTCATGGAGATGTGGTCACCAGCCATCTCTGCCTATCAGAGCCCCAGTGCGTGGAAAGGAACACAGAATCAGGGAAATTAAATGCTTAAAAAGCTAAACTTATTGCCAGGGTCACAAGTTTGCATAAAGTCGGCAGCAGCCCCGTTTCCAGGCTGGAGGTGCTGCCCTGCTGCCCCTCCCTGAGGGATGTCTACAAGCCCTGCTGAGGGGTCTCCGCCGAGACCCCTCGGTGCTGCTGTGCCCGGTGTGACCCACGCGTGGTGCCCCGTCCCCGGGGACAGCGGAATTGGCTCAGACGGTTTTCTCTCCTTGCTACCAAGGGGATGGGCAGCTTGCATCAGGCGTGCACCTCTATTTTGTTTCGGGAGCAGCCCGAAGGCAGGGATTTTTTTCTCTCAAGACAACAGCTTTGGGAGCTTCACAGGCGACGCCTTCTCAGCACTCCGGTCCGGTTCACCTGTGCGAGGCAGAGCCGGGGCGGGGACGGCCGCCACCGCCGGGGCCGCGGGGCTGCTACCGGGCCAGCTCAGCCGCGGCT
>VXBR01010920.1:3740811-3751019 GCA_013400215.1 Cisticola juncidis
GACCCGCGGCGCTGCTCCGCGCCCCGGGACCCCGGGGGCTGCTGCGGCTCCGGTGTCCACCTGCGCCCGGCTCCGCTCAGCGCCAGCGCCAGCCCAGCCTCGCCCCTGCCCGCCGCCCTGGGGCTTATTTTCCACAGGAGTGCGGCACCGATCTGGGGCCGCCTGGCCCCCAGGCAGCTCGTCCTCTGCACCGCCTTGTCTCCATTCTCCGCAATTTCAAATCTCCACGCTCTTTCATTCCTGCGATACCGGCTAATTCTGGTTTGGCGAGCAGATTTGCAATCCTCTCACATGCACACTCTTGTGGCTGAATGGAGTTTATTGCTGCACAGGTTATGGCCGGGAATTTACATCCCAGCGAGCTGGAGGATATGATCCAGTAAAATCAGCCAGTATCGAGATTTCAACGGCCCTTAAATATGTTTTTTTCAGAGTGGCTGGTTGAATTTATGTATCCAAACCACCCTGACAATACAGCTTGGGATGTTTCACTGCATGGTACCTTACTTGCACAATAAATAAGTTTCAAAAATACCCTACCCTTGGGAGATGAGCTGCAAAAATGCATTACTTTTTCAGACCAGTATCCACTCCTCAGCTGGGTCTTTCTAAGTAACCTGACTAATGTAAACCAGAGGTTTACATTCTGCAATTCTTGGCTCTATTTACAGTGAATATACCTAGGCTAAGGTGACTGTATGACACCACATATCTCTTTCATTCTCAGAGATTCTTGATGTCCTAGCAGTTGAGTAGTATAAATGAAGGCTGTTTAAGAACACACAAGTATCTTGAGAGAAGACAAAATGGGGAGAGGCCAACAGGAATGTCTTAATGGTGCTACACATACTGCCTATGTGCAAAACGTGGCACAGAATCAGAGAAGAAATGGTCTGAAGAGGGTTAAAAATGTGAATTTGAGGTTTTTGATTTTTTTTTCTACATTTTTACTTGACTCTTTCCTCCATCTTCTTTTTTTCTGATCTGTTTTTTTCATTAAAAAGTGAGTTGTTCCATTATGGATCTAATTTATCAAATATATCAATATTAAACACTTCTATCTAGGTTGGGTTCAAGTGTGTGGCAGACTATGAGCTATTGCTAGGGCTTCGGTCTTTACATAAAACTTCAGCTACTTTGCATTTTATCTTCAAAAAGAAATCCTTTTGCAGAATAAATAACTAGATTAGTGTCAGAGACTTGTGATTGGGTTTGTTTATGTCTCCTTCATAAATAAAACTAGATTTCCATTTTAAAAGATTGCGATAGTGCATTGCAAATGTCTGTTATTCTACAGTACACATGTTCCCTGGTTATTTCATCTTTTCTCATTTCACTAATACCTTGCCCAACAGTGTATGGGCCCTGGTATCCCAGAATTTGATTTATAGCTTGGTATTAGCTTTTTTGACTGGAGTCTGGTTTCTTAAAAGGCTTAATGCTAGGGGCTTGGCACTTGAAATTTCCTGCTTATCGACTAGTGTTATTAATCAAGTTTGAGACACATACACTTGGATTTAGGAATTATCTAACATGCTAGCATCCTTTATTAGGTCTGCCACAGAAACAGATTTGACTGGCTGTTAACCCAGTGCCTCCAGTACCTGAGATGCTGCCTGTGTGCCTAAATCCTTGTGCCAACAGAGATTTGATCTGATGGAGAATTCACTCAGCTGTGTCATACTGCTTCAGCAGTTTTGGTTCATATACCACAGTGCTTCTGGGCTATAGTCTTGGATTTATGTTGTCCCTTGGGAAGATGAGTATGTGTGGATCCACTTGAATTGTAACCGTTAAATGGTGCAGGTCTGACAGCAAAAGTACAAATTATGTTCAGTAAGGAAAAAGTCCGTTTTGTTAGAATGGAGAGGACAATCCTATGGTATCAGAAAAGTCTGCAGTTTTTAGCTAAGAAGAATAAGGTGCCTGATCCAGTAAAATAAGAGGTAAACAAAGTCTGACAGACTCTGGTGCCTTAGAAATCTTAACTGTGTGAAATGCTTGGATGGCAAGCGGAGTAACCCCAACTGAAAAGGAAGGATGTTTTATTTGTCCCTTGAACATAAAGGTAATTAGATATCATAATATAACTTAGAGGGAAAGAGGAATGGAGGGAGAGAGGGAAGAAGGCAGAAGGAGGAAGAATTGATGACTCAATTTCCTTTGCTGTCTGCGGGGCACTATGGCAGCACAGTCCTAGAAGTAGTGGTCGGACGGGATCTCTGGAGCCCACCCTGTCCAGCCTTCCACTTGAAGCAGGACTGTGACCTGTGGTATTGCAGGTCAGTCATGGCCTTGCTTAAGCTGCCCTTAAAAGCCTTCAAGGAAAGAGACTGGCCAGCCTTTCTGGGCACTATGTTCCTGTAGCACCAGCCATGCACAAACACATGCATCCAGTTACAGCTCCAAGGACTCGGCTTGTGACTTTTCCTTCTGGTTTTGCCATTCACTACTACTGAGAAGAGTCCAGCTCAATAATCTTTGCCACTTCCCTTGGGATAGTTTTAGATTGTTGTCAGATATCCCCTTATTTTCTTCTCTGCCAGGCAAACCAAGCCAAATTTACTCTAAATCTCTTCCTCAGTTGTATGCTGTAGGCCATTTACCACATCATCAGCCCTCTGCATGCACCTCTCCTGTTTCTTGACCTCCTTCTTGAACTGGGGAACACCAACCACGACACATTATGCCAGGGGTGGGCTCACTATCACTAAATAAGGAGGGTTAATAATTTCCATCCATCTGCTGTCCGTGCTCCCTTCCTGATGTAGCTCAGACTGTGGTTCACTTAACTCACAATGAAAACATACTGTTGGCTTGTGTTCAACTTAGTGTCCACTGTGACAGCCACATGCTCTTCAGCTGCTGTTGCTGCTCTGGCAGCCTGCACTGGTGCCTGGCACTATTCAACCCCATGTGTTCACTTTGCACTCCTCGCTACCCCTTGTAAGGTTTCTGTTGTCTCAGTTTTTAAGTTTCCCAAAGGCCTCTCAACTGAACCTCCCGTGTTTGATTTGAAAATCACCTCTTCTAAGTTAGTGTTGTCTGAAAATCTGCTGCAGGTTCATCCTATATAATTATCCAAGTTAAAATCAAGGTAATGAAAAATTCTGGCACCCATATTTACCCATTAGTGTTCTGCTTGTACTGGTCACCAACTAAACATCACCCCATTGATTCCTATTCTTCAAGCTCAGGATTCCATCCAGTTTCAACCCATCTCATAATTCATTCATTCAGACCATATTCTTCAGCTTCAGTCACTTGCTAATCCCCATTGCTCAAAAGGGGAGCTGTGCTGTGGATTTCACAGAACATTCTGCTGTCTGGAAATGTGTACTGATAAAAACATAAAGTGCTATTTATCTTCCCAGCACTTCTCCTCTACTATTACTGTAGTGCTGATCACTCTCCTCCTTAAAGGTCTCATTAAGCTGCCACCTTGCTTCCCATGAAGTGGTAGTGCTGCAGTGATTGATGAGGAAGGAAAGGTTTGAAATGGGAGCTTGGTTGCTGCAGCACCAAGATACAGAACAGAAAAAAATCCTTCTCCCAGATTTATTGAACTGCTGAACTTTTAACCAGTACAAAGTATCACCAAAAGACCTGGTCAATTCCTTGTTACACAGTCACTGTTAAAAGCAAAAATAGTTTATGGTATTTATAGATTTTGCCTACTTTTTCCTCCATGAGCCTCTTTGAGTGACTGAAGAATTCTGTGTATTTGCAAGGGCATATTACATTGGTGCTGGGTGAAAAGGCAAAAAGGAAAACAACTTAATATTATTATTTGGCATAGAGGCTGTACAGTAGTACAGCTTTCTTATGACACCCTAAAAGTTTGTGCCCTCTCTTCACTGCCAAAAAGGAATAATGCATTTTTTCTTCTTTTCCCACTGCCTGTCTGCAGAGACTCCTTGGTATCTTTGGTGGATTCACCACAAAACAACATTATCAAACAATATTCTGAGCAAGTATGAACATTTTCAGCAATTCCCTCGCCTACTCCCATGATAGCAGCAGAGTCTTGCTCAAATGGGAAAGAATGAACTAATTTGCTATCTTCAAGTTCACCCAATACTGAGGATAGGCCATGGGAATGGAATTCAAAAGTAGAGGGAAAAGCAACATTTTTATCATTGGTGGCATGGAGATTTCCATTTGGAGAATAACTACTTGTCTTTTCTCTCTTCTCTCTCCAAGAGCTGATGCATTACAGCAGCTACAGATACAGGAGGTCCTGTCCAGTTAGCTTAAATCCTTTAGCAGAACAGTGCAGAATCATAGAATGGTTTGTGTTGGAAGGGATTTAGAAATCATGTGGTTTCAAACCCCCTCCCGTGGTTAGGAACACCATCCACTAGACCGAGTTGCTTAAAGCCCCATCCAGCCTGCACTTGAGCATTTCTAGGGATGGTGCAGCCACAGCCTCTCTGGGCAACCTCTGCCAGGGCCTCAGCACCCTCAAAGGGAAGAATTTTTTTGTAGTACTTAATCTAAGGCAACTCTCTTTCAATTAAATTGTGTAAAACACCCTCTGTGAATGCTGTGAGAAGTGTGAACGTTTCCTGACTGTATTAAAAGAATCAAAGTATGTTTCTCAGCAGCTAGGGATGCTGCAGAGGTTAACAGTCCTGCCTCAGAGTGGAGTGGCTATTTTATCAGTGACTTGCCAAGATTCATATTAGCGACTCCCCCAGCAAAATTGAGTATTGCCTCACATAAGAGGTTGGAGCCAAGTTCATCCTGCCACAAGAAGTGCAGCAAGAAAGAAGGGAGAAAGTGAGCAGGAACAGGATACTGAGTTGAAGAAGAAACCATTTCCATGTTGTAGACAAAGACATCCACAGGAAAGTGTGTTCTGCAACTCATTATAGTTATTTGCCTGATTCAGAAAGTCACAGCACAGGAGGAATGTCACTTGCTCACAAAACAGAAGAGGTGATAAAACAGTCCCTTTTTGCAGTGTTATTTAATTCCAGCTTTCTACGTTAGCAATCAAAATTGTATGTTGAGGATGTAAAATAAACCATCTTATCAAGAAAAACCCTATTAGTCCCAAGTGCAATTGCAACACAAACATGTTTTGCACGTGGTGATATCTGGCTTTTCTGGTTTAAAAGGTGTGAGCATAAGGGTGTGGTTGCAGTTGGCTGAACATCTGAAGTCCCGTCTGAGGAGAGGGGACCTGGGGCCTCCAACGTGACTCACACTGACACTGCAGTCACTTCCTCTGGGTCACACTTGGGCATGAGAGAGAGCTCAGAGCGTTCAGTGCATGACTTGGTTGTGGGTTGCACCTGTTGCAAATATACCAAATTAACTGCAAATTCCAGCAAGGTCAAACTAGCACTGAACTAGTTAATATAAATTCAAGTATTTGCTTCAGTGGTACCAAGGCTATGTCTGATTTTCTGGCACTCAAATCACAGTATTAATCTGTGTGCAGTAGCTTTCTGTATTTTTGCTCTTGAAATGTTTTACTCCAGTGGGTATGAAGTAAATGTTTTGCAAGTGTCTTGTGCAAACCAATACATTTGGGTTTGTTGCAGATTATACATATACATAAAGCTTAAAATATATACCTAGCTTTGTTCTATAGTTTTCTTCATGCTTAGCTTGACAGACATTTCAGTCAAAAAAATCTCCCAATCTGTAAACATTTTGAAAACATAATATAAAACAGCATTTGTGCTTGTAAACATGGAGTTTTTCTGAGATTTATTTGAACTGTGTGATTTTCCTTTCTGTTTACCTTTTCATTTGCTGTAGCACCACTGCCAAAGTATTATATTCTTTATAAACAGTTTGTGAAATATCAAAGCTTTCATGAAATCCTAACACAACATTTTAGTAACTTGATTTGGGTAAAAGCCCAAAGCAATATATCTTCAGAAACCATATTTTTAAACACCAGAACAGCAATGGTGTTATAATTTATGAGAACAGAGCAGGTAAACAATGATTAGAGACAGAAGGAGAGATTCACTGTCCTCCACCGAATTGAGAGCTGTAACTATTTCAGCCCAGTTACAGCAGGTGACCTCCTCAGCTCACAACTAAACTGCAGTGTGCCATTAGTGGCTCAGATCTCATAAAGACATCTGCAGCAGTACCTGAACCAGGGATTTTCACATTGCATGAAGCTGCTGGGGTGTGCTCAGTGTTCTGCTGTCACGCTCTCCACAGCTGCATGGGCTGCTTTGGAGAGCCAGAGTGTGACTGATCTCCATTAGGCCAAAAAAACCCAGAGAACAGAGATCCCTGTGACAGCTCAGCCAGAAATATTTGTACAAAAGCTGCCATTATGTGTCTAAGATAGAGCCATTCCTTCCTTCTCAGTAACTGTTCCAATATAATTTGCTTATTTTGTTGGGTTTTTTTCAATCTCTATCTGCATAGTGCTCATACTGTCAATAACTACAGTTTTCCCTAAACAGAGATAGAGAAAAGGAATGTATTATTAAACTGCCTCCAGTTCCTTAGAAAACTTAAATAAATATAAACAGAACTGCAGAATAGCAATATATTTAATGGGATTTTTTATTTGTGAGCATTTTATAAACTTCAGAATTAAATTCAAACACTGTATTAAGGCCTGATTTGTGTTTCCTAGTTAAGTTTTTGTTCTTGAACTGTAAACAGAGGGATTCCTTGGAAATAGATATGAGCACAAACGGAACAGTTGTTGCCTTGTGCTTAGTTTATCCATGTCAGAATATATAAAGAAATATTTACAACTTTTCAAGGTCACTTAAACTTCCAGTGCTAGATTTTTGCTTTGACAATTGATATATTAACCCCTCCCAGCTTTCTTCTCTATCTGCACTGGGTTTTAAATGAAAGTAAGATTTCAGGTTTCGATTATGTGCCATCCATGGCTGTCCTTCAGTACTGGGCATCCTGTGCCCATTTTCCAAAGGACATTACAAATGCATCAGAAGCTTGGTCCTGCTCAGTACTCTGAGCTAACCAAGTGTTTTGTGTTCCTGTGGGCTGAGGCAGTTCCCACACGGTCTGTGGACACACAGACACCAGTCCTTGTTTTTATACCCACCACAAACTGCAAACCAGCAGGACCATGAGTCCAGAGGACAGAAAGTGACAGATACTTGTGTGGATATCATAGACTGGATCATCAGAGTATTTCGATGAAATGGAAACATCGACACTCTGAACTGTCAAATTGTCTTTGGGGAAGTGAGACTTCTTTGAGCTTCTGAGATAGACAGTGGTCTGTTGGGTGGAAGAAATCACACTTTGATTTCTAAGGAAGCAGTGAAAACGATGCAGCACCTGTAGGAATGTTACACACCCAAAACAGAATGGAAAGTACAATACAGGTAATTTCGTTATGCTATCAGATTAGTAACTTTTTCAGTATTACAATTTCTGTTACTTTTGCTATTTATTTCAGATATTTTAATAAACTTGTTAACATCCATGTGTAAAGAAATCAACATGGTGTAGAATTGATTCCAGAAAATAATCTAGCAGCAGTGAAATTTTAGATTTCAGGCCTTTAGTATTTTAGGAGTTACTTCGTATTTGATATTATAATGGACTAAATGCTTGGAATTTCCCCCCCCCCAAACTTGACATCATTGCTTTAAATGGTGCAGAATGAAACTTTGCAGAATCTGCCCAGCAACAAGAGCTGCTCTCTCTCCCTCTAGTGGAGGATAATAAAATAGTTTTCTTTCCATTTTTCCATATGTAAATCGTCAAATAATGCTGTCAGAGCTTGAAAGCTTTTCTGAACAAGAATCTATAATAATTTGTATTTAATATATAACATAAATATTATATGAATAGCATTGTAGTATATGTTTCCTAATTAATATTTTCCTGCAAGTGCACTGTTTTTAAGTGATTCTATGGATTGCAAAATACTTATGTGTGTAAATATTTACATATATCTAGACCTTTTTAAAAACAACATTAAATCAGTAAAGATTAAAAATAAGTCTTAATCTCAGAAGTAAAATACAGCGTGCTTATGTTGAACAGGAGCAGCCTGCTTGTTGGTATTTGCCAGATTAATCCTCAGTTTAAAACACATGTACCTACATGATAAACTTTTTAGTTTAACCCAAATTTTTTCAGCATTTGTGATGATCACCTTAAAAGAAGGAGAGTGCCACAATACTCGGGTGCAATGTGCACTCTTGTGTACTCTTTTTCATAATTAGATGCTATAATCTACTGCTTTATTTCAGTCTCAAACAGATTTTCAAAGAACAGCATAAACATCGTCCAAGCATTTAGTATTCATTGCAAGTACAAATTTCTTATGCAAGTAAAGATTTACAGGACTAAATCCATAACTAGGATGCTAGAAAATACTTCTTAGATATTACTGATTAATAAGATGTGCCTCTAATTATTCCACCTCTAGTTTCCAAAATATACCAAGACCATTGTTTCTTGGCTAGATTTCTGTTGCTATTTTCAGGGGAAAGTTTCATTTCTAATTCTACTGCTGATCTTCTTTTTAGCATATTTTCTCTATTTTGTGTTTTTGTTATCTCACTTTCTCTATTAGTGCTTTTATTTCCCTTTATTGTTGCCATATAAAACTTCCCACAGGTAGGTGGGGAAGTTGTCAGCTCAAGGGAACCTGAAAGACGATGCACATGTAGGTAATTTCAGAGTCTTCATCTTTCAGGGAGAGGCTCTTTCCCACCTGGAAGTCACTGCCTTGTGCTGTGTGTCACTGGGAGCATTCCAGTTCCATTTCATTTGAGGTTGTGTATTTGTTGTTCCTTCCAATTCACTCAGAGGTAACAAGCTACTTGAGAAGAAGCGTTGGATGACAGTTCTGTCTGGATTGCCACCATGGCACTCAAATACCAGCAGAAAGTGGATCTCATAGGAAAGAGGGAGAGCTTTTATTTTCTTGTATGGGGGAGTTGACTCCAAGACTTGTGGTGTATTGAGTCACTCCAGTTGTAATTGCTTCAAGTAGCACAGAAACTTAGAGAGGAGGGTGGAGCAGTGACATAGGGGAGACAGCAGAAATGCCAGTATGAACTCCTATCCATAGCCATAATTCTCCTCCAGCATGAGAGGAGCCAGAGGGATGTACGGGACCTCCTGTGCTTTTGTGGCTGCTGCAGCAGCTCTGCATTTCCATCCAGACAGAAATAAGCTGGCAAAAATGCACCCCAGACTCTGGAATCTGACAAACTTTTAATGGCTCGGTTAGTTTGTGTTGTTTTGGGGAGGGTGACAGAGAACAAAAAGCAGAGGAGCAGAATGAGGAAGGGACATTTGTCCAGTCACTGTTTTTATTATCAAATGGGGAGAGAGAAGTAAGAGATTGCTGGACAGGATAACATCGTAACATCCTCCCACACACCAGCCTGTAGACGCTGTTTTCCCAAATGCTTATTGCTTTCGTTTCAGTGTCATAAGAATGCAATAAACATTGTTATTTGAGGGACAGGGAGGGTGTGGGCTCCCCGGCGTTCATTCGAGCCAGCTGTTCACTTCGCCCTGGTTTCAGAATGGACTGAGCCCAGTGGCTGCTGCTGCCCAGGCAGGGTTTGGGGGAGCTGGTCCTGCTGTTGCAATGGAAAAAACAAACTGGTAAATGTTCTCTAAATCAGTTGGTCATCTGCGGAGTTGCTTTAATAGGGAATGCAAATATTATTTTAATACAACTTTATTATATGTTAAGGAAGGAAATAATTGTTAACATCTACAAACATAATTTTAGAAACACTTTTTGTTCCTGATCTGAAATGTAAAAGTACTCCTGACACTGGGATGATGATTTCTGCCTGCAAGGTGCACTGGTTAAATATTGCAGACCGTCTTCTCAAGGTTTTATTCAAAAACGTAAGGTTTATTCATCTTATATTATTAGTGGCCTGAAATTTCCGCCACTTTGTACGTTTTAATATGTTTCTTAACAGAAATGTAATGCAGCAGTAATGAGGGCTTTAAATTAGTTTTAATGAGGCTTCCTGCCAGCAGCCTCACTCCTGCAAGGAGTCACCACAACGTTTTACTGTCCCTAAAAATAATAATGTTCCACCGCCTCCGGCAGCCCTTTCCCCCGTCATCGTGGTGTGGGACCGCTGTGGGACCGCCGTGGGGCCGGTGCTCCCCACAGGACCGCTGTGGGACCGCCGTGGGGCCGCCGTGGGGCCGGTGCTCCCCACAGGACCGCTGTGGGACCGCCGTGGGGCCGTCGTGGGGCC
>VXBR01010920.1:3751267-3787670 GCA_013400215.1 Cisticola juncidis
CGCCTCGGGCGGGGCTGCTCCGGGAGGCGCCGCCGCCGGAGCCGGAACCGGGATCAGCCCCGGCCGCCGCTCGCCCCGGCCGGGAGCAGCGGCTCTGCAGGGTTCGCCGGGTGCCGATGTGACGTGACACACCGGGCCGGCGCTCCGGGCGGTGCGGGGCGGGAATGACGCCGGTGACACCAGCGCAGGGGCAGCGGGTCACGCTGGGGTCAGACACCGTACAGCTTCTGAAAGTAGTTGGCAAGGATACATTTGGGTTTTTTAGTACTTATTTTATGTAATTTAACTGAGATCCATCTGAAAATATTGCTACTTCAGATGCAGCAAATTCGATTATAAATATTTTTAATCCTATATTAATTTCTCATTGGCTATTGCCAATTTATTGAAGTCTTGATGGGCTATTTAAGTAAGCCCACCATAATGGGGGCTTATTGTTCAACACATAACTAGTCTATATCCTTGAAATTTTATAAAACTTTGCTGCACCAAATAGCAGCTGTTAATGCTTGCTGAGTATCTTTAATATGCAGAATTCATAGTACTTTGCAAATCATTAAAACATGACATTGTTTCACAAACAATGCCATGTTCGTCACAGAGGAGCCAAGAAACGCACTGGGAGCAGACTGCTGAGAAGACAGGAAATAATGAGCTCGTCCTGTGACCCCATTTTGATGCCTCTTTGACCCAAAAAGCGAGTAGTGCTTGATAGGCAGGCAAGGCTGACAATCGGGGCCTCTAAGGAGGTTACAAATTGCGTGCAGGAAACCTTAAAATCTCTGGTTTTCACATCAGGCTCAGAAAGCTATCCATGGTTTCGATATTTACTGAAATACACCTGACATCTGTTAGAAAGGAGGGATCCTAGCTGTCAGCTGCACTATTCTGAGATTAGAGACTACTGTACAAAGTCTGACCTCTGTGTCAAATTACCCTGGTCCTTCCCTCTGCAGTTCTTCTGGAGGGGGGGAAGCTTCTGGTCTCAGCAGTGACCTTATCCTCACCTTTAGAGAAAAATGTTGTGGACTAACTAGGAACACTACTGAAAGATGATGTCTTCATTTTCTGGCGTTACAACAGCCTTACAGAACCAAATCTAATCTTACTCTGCCAATAGCCAATTGCAAACCCTCATTACCTTTTGCAGGGTTAGCATCAAGGCCCTTGGCTTGATTCTGCCAGAGCTCCAGGCAGTTTTAGATAACTGCTCTCACAATATCATTTGTCAGACCAAGGTTTTGGCTTACACAAGATCAGAAGGAAAAACAGTTATCAAATGCATTGCCAAGTCGTGGTTCCAGTGGGAGAACACAGGGAAAGAAAACTTACTAAATCTTTCGGATGTTACATTATTTTAAGTCATTTCACCCTCAAGTGTTCTTCACAAATTACTGAAGTTAATTTATAAACAGAAGGAAAGAAGTCCTAGCCATTAGTAAAAAATTATAGTAAGTAATTAAATAAATTGGAAAGAAGCTTGTATTATGTAAATGTGTATGCTGACCATGGAAAGTACCAGTGTGTCTATAAAAAGCCCCATGCAAGACAGAGGTTTCAGTATTGCCCTCTGCCCAGGACAGGGTCATACCAAGTTAACACACAACACTGATCCTGCGTGTTAGAGGAGTTTGTGCTGAGGTAGTGAGCAGGACTTTTCACAGCATAGTGCATTTGGGACATGCTGTAATTGGGGACATCTGGGCCCAAAACCATACAGGGCATTTTTCTACGGCTTTTTTTCATAGGTTTAGAGAGCTAGATTTGCATTTAAAGTTGCTGCCTATTTTAAGTTTCTTGGTTTTTAATATGTTAGAAGCCTTATGTCCATCTGCTTCGTTCTTTCTGAACTTCTGGCCTCTTTCAGATGTTTCAAATTTGACACCTAAGAATTGAGATGCTATTAACTTCTGATGCGGTGTGTGGTATTGTTAAATGTATCTTGATTTGTGTGTTACTTAGTGTAGTTAATAATTTTGCTTACAGGTAGCTGGAGTGGCCTGCAGCTGCTCCCCTGGAGTCTGTGGGAGTCTTTTAGCTTTGACGGCAGCATGAGCTGGCTCTAACCTAGAGGCCATGCAGCTGGCTTTTACCATACTTAGCTGGGTATGAAATCATTGTATTAGTCAGAACAATGAGGAGGCAGCAGCAAAGCTGAAATTGAAGCTTCAAGGATCTGACTCATTCCATTTCTGGCACAAGAAGGTGCAAATTGCACTTCCTGAATTCGCCGCACACCTACCAAACCCCAATTACAGCACCCCCCAAATGCGCTGTGCTGTGAAAAGCCCTGCTCACTGCCTCAGCACAGAGCCACCAACTAATCTGCTGCTGGCAGCTGCTGTTTGTAGGATGTTAGCTGAAAGATGGCTGTGTGTTGCTGCACCTCTCCTTATGAGTTCTGCAGTCGTAGCTCACCTTCACCCAGAGAGCCTGGCTTGTTGTGATGGTACCCTGAGAATCTTAGCAGGGCCCCCATCCTCTCTGCTGGTCATAAGCAGCATATTGTCTACGTGTTTTTTCCCTCAGAAATAACAATAATATAGCTTCTCAGATGTGTTCTATCTGTTACATCCACTAGAATAATATTATTACCCCAATTTCATAAAATGATATCCCCCCTGAAAAAGCCCAAAGCCAGCAAGCCCACTGTGATCTTGCTGAAAGCCTGCTGCAGCCCCTTGGAAGTCACACGCTCTGTCTGAGAGTATCAACAAAACGCAGTGGGTTGTAGCAATGGCAGCCTGATTCAGTGGTACTTGTGCATGAAGACAGCCCCAAGGTACACTCAGCATGAGGAACCAGCCAAAGGAAATTCTGCCTGCTGATCTCTTGTGGTTGGAGCAAAGGAGGAGCTTTCACGGACAAGTCAGAGAAGATGGGAGACACGTTTTTTCCAGTGCCTGTGTCATTATAGAAAATGTACTGGTGCAGATACCCCTGGCTGCTGCTGCTTTCTACCCAGGGTACCAGCTTGCAGCTACCTGTTTAGGACTGTTATTGACAGCTAGTTTGGGGGAAAGTCTGTTGTCATTCTAAGCCTTGGAACCCGAATTTCCATGAAAAATATGGAGTATTTTGTGGTTCTTTCACCCATGTTTTCCAGGCCACTTATGTTTTAAATTCACTATATAAGTATTAATATACATTAGAGATCATATTAATATACATTACATCAAAAGTGATGAAGAGAGTCCCACAAATGATTTTTCATATAAGGTGAGTTAGTTTTTCAGTTACATAGTTATTTATATATATTTATTTCTACAGCATGTAGAAGATGCTCTCTTGACCCTCCCTGGACTGGAAGACCATTGGACTCCATAAAAACAGCAGTGAGTCAATCTCAGATGCAGAACTGAGTAATTAGCAGTGAGAATAGGTAGTGCATATGTAGAAGAAGGGATGTTCTCTCAATCACACCCTTCATCTTGCTTGTCTATATTTACTGAGTATTGACCTTGTGAGAATCCATCTATTTCCCATGGGATATTATATTCCCTATTTCTCATACTGCTTCTAATATTCCATTATTAAAGCATTTTAAAATATTTTATTTCTGAAATATTTTAGTCATTTCTTTAAAAATTTTGAAACAACTTTGAAGTCTTGCCTTTGAGCTGTTTAAGTTGGCTGAAGGGATAGCTGAAGTGACCTACATGCAATTAAATAGTGAACATAGTTCATACCATAAGACAAGTATCAAAAGATCTTACATTTTTTCCTATTCTACCTGGATGGAAGAAGGATTTTTGTAATGCTTTCAGAGAGGAATGCTAGAAAATATGTTGAGAACCCAAAGAATATTGACAGTGATAAAATATCATTCCCAATAACAACAACCAAACGACAATTACTGTATATGTTCCCCTATCTGTAAATCAGAACAGCTAAATGATGCACCATATGTCTTAGGCTACTAACAGGTATTCTCTTTACCACAACTAATTAATTAGGAGAATTACACTCTAAGTAAGGGGAGCTGAGATTTGTTACTTTTTTGTTTCTGTAAAATTTTAGGCCACAGTAAATCTATGATAGCTGTGAGACTGTTATTTTTATTACAATATTTATATTGCTATTACTTTTAAAATCTGTGATGGCATAAAAAACTGTAAAAGCCTCTAGAAGGACTCACATTCTAAATATGTAATGACATTCTAGACATTTTGGTTTCCAAGTAACTTCTCTATTTTTGCTCCTCTTTAATTTATTTTGCTTCTTTTACAATGAACAACATTTTAGCAACACAGAAGGAAACATGCAAAAAGTACTTCAATTTGAACAGAGGCAAAATACAAGGTAAGTTAACTTTCTTTGAATATACAGTAAGTTGCATCATATTCCTTTAATTATCAGGGTTTGATAGGCATGAGTGTACTGCTGAAATTGATGTTTTATCTGTTTTTAAAATTTCTCTTTTTCAAATAAAAGTTGGGTATTTCCTACATGAAACTCTTATCGGTAAAGGGCTGAATTTAAGACTACAGTTTCTGTTACACTCAAAGAATAAAACTAGACCCATAGCTGAGCATCAAAAGAGTGGGGATACAACAAATTATTCTTCTCAGTAGTAAGAAAAACTATTTATGGAAACTATACTTTTATATTTAAACTCTGCAAGATGTATTTCAAAATTATTCTTGATATTCTTCAGTGAGTCTGTACTTGATTTGAGTCATATATGTCTTTAAATATTGCCTCAGTAGGTTCAGACTTATAAAATGTTCCTATTTCTGAATTATTTTTAGTTCATCATTCTTGTCCTTTAAGTTTACCATGTTCCTGTACTCTTTCTGTATTGTGAAACTTCTCCAAATGATATTTTTTAAATTTGGGAATAGATTATTGGTACAAAATCAAAATACTTTTGAATAGGCCCCATCTTCTTAACATTTTACTTATAGCTAACAACATTCTTTCTCATGAGTGAATAAAACTGCAGCAGACTAGAAAGCATTCATCATCAATTCCCACACTTGCATCTTAAACTACTCCTGTCCAATTGAAACCAGCAGTACCTTTTGGCTTCAGTGGAAGAAAGTCCATTGTTTTAGCTAGAATTACACATAAATTTCTGTCATGTCAATAGCTTTTTTTCAGAATAGATTCAGTTAGCTTTGTAGTATTACAGGCAGTTTAGAAGTACCTTATCTGAACATCAGTCTGGCCTGTTGGCAAGTGATGCCTTCCTAGCATCTCACATAATAATCCACATTTTTCCTTGTTTGAAGTCTCTCTCCTTTCAGGATTACAGTTAGAAGCAGGCCAGAATCAGAGCAGCAGGCTGCTCATTCAGTATTATTTGGGATGAAAATCAGTTTCCTAAAAGGAGGCTTCCAGTGCCTTTTAGAACACCCTGAGTTACCTATGACATCCATTGGGGCTGTCAGATGTGATGGGGCTGTCAGAAGGAGACCCTCTTTCTTCTGGAGCACAAAGGGGTTGAAGTGTGTGACACCTCAGAGCTGCCAGGTTTTAGGCACTGTCAGCAGGCAGTGTAGAGTCAGTGCTGTCACAGCTGCCACCACTGCTGAAAGGGGAGCTCCTTCTCATGTCACACAGCACAGCCCTGGCTGCAGGAAGGGCCACCCAGGCTCCTGACACAGGGACACTTGAGGACACAGCTGGTGAACACCAGGTCCTGGTGCCACACTGGACTGCCTCTTGAGTGGGGGGAGTTGGCCTCTGCTGTATTCTTTTAGATTTGATTACCAGACCACTTCAGCCACTAAATATTTAAGTATTAAAAATCCTTTTGTTTCCACAGCAACCAAATACTGCTTTCAGATTATTAAATATTTCCAAATATATTTAGCCAAAATTAGTTTGGAGTTTTGAAAGTCAATGAATGTAGCAATGATAGAAGATAGTATAAGACACATTAGAGTGGTAATCTGGTTTTGATTTCCTTTAAACCTTTCCTAATTTATTTGTCAATATATTATCATTGTAGTGTCCATGGGCAGTGCCTGAAATAATACAACTAATATATAGTGGTTTTATTATTTTGTGTAAATGCTAAAATGAAAGAATTTTACCTCTATGTAGTCTGATTAAAAACTCCAAATGAAGTCTGTGATGCTTTTAAAGTGAAGCTTTAGCTCCATGTAGAAACATTGCTGATACACAAACAGGGTTCGTTTCCTATCAGACTCAGTGTTAGCATTCTTTAAGCTTTTGTAATATTGCAAAATCTGCAAGATGAAGACTTCCATGTGTTGTGGGTAAAGACTTGCGTGAACAGGCCCTATGACTCTGTTACAAGAACTGTAAAAATTCATAAATTGAAATTTTACCACATTCTTTGCAGACTGGTCTAAATTAGCACACAGATCTAAACTGCAGAGAAGACCCTTTAACCACTGTTTTCTTTTGCCCATACATAGGAAATGACCAACTGATAGATGAATGACTAAGCAACGCTTTCCTTACTTATGCAGATATAAAATTGACCTTCTAGGGCCCCTAACAACCACAGGACTCAGTGGTTTAATTCTACGGTGTCTATTCTGAGAATTCTAACAAAAACAATAGCAGTTTTCTGCTTATTTAATGCATCCCTTCAATGAGTTCATCATTCTGCACAATAAGTGGAAGACTGAGTGCCTGCCATATATATAAATATATAAATGGCTGAAGTAGCTAAATGTGCCATTTGCTCAACAGATTATAGTAGGAGACCAGAAGGCTGATTCATGACAATGCAGTACACTTTAAAAATAGCTCCAGACACCAGTATTGACAGTGCTGAACTGCAGCTCAGTGACTGTGCTGTGCAAACAGAAGCTGGCCTGTGTGCAGCAGTTTGAAGCTTTGGAGCTGTAACTCTGAAGTGATGTGTTGGTGCTAACAAGTTGACAGGAAGTGGTGATGCAGGCCCTTGGAGGGAAGCTGCAGTCGCTGGCCCCTTTTGCTTAAACAAAAGAAAAATACTAATATTTCTCTTTTTATGTAAAGCTTGTACACATGCAATGTCTGTCCCTGACACTTGCATCTATATAAACTTCATATACGCTGTAATTTTCCACAGACTTATTGCAGGCCATGTAATAATTTTAAATGCTTCTCTCTTCTCCATGTGCCCAAAGGCCACAGGTATCTGTGGAGACTCTGTCACCTCGAACCATGCAGAGTCAGTAAGAGATGCTGACTCTCCCCCATCCATATGCTGCTTGTATTCAGAAGTATTCTGGAACAAGATAACTGCAGGTGAACTATGGAAATGTACTCTAGGGTTTTGTTAAGACAGAAACCCTACATAGTACCTGTGTTATGGCTTGCTGTTACCCAACAGCCAAGCACAGGCTGGTCTTCATTGGAATAAAAATTAGCTCACTGGGCTCTCCCTCCAAAGCAGCCTGGAAGCTTTGTCAGGAGGAAGCCTGTGGCTGATAGCTGAGTGACAGCTGGCCATGAGCAAAGTGAAAGCTTCCACAAAGGGTGTTACATGACTTTTGAAAAAAAAGACTTATGCTCTGAAATTACCCAACTGCTTTGAAGTGCTTAAAGTGTAGTATTTGTGTACATAAGTACTTTCTTAATTGATGGTCAGACAGACAAACCTGAGACTCTATAGATCATTTACAGCATCCTCCTTGCCTTTGAAATATCTCCTTTGGTTTTGGGGCTTTTTGGGGGGTGGTTTTCTCTGTTCTCAAGAATTAAATTCATCCTCTCAGTAATGTGAACTTTAGTTAAATGTAGGGAGCATCTAAAGATGCCTGAAAATCACATAAAAATAATTTGAAAGTTACCTCAAGTAAACCCAGCATTTAAGACTGCATTTAGAAGATTCAGCATTTATATAAAAATAAGAAAATGTTAGATGTTGGGGAGGCATTGAAATATCAGAAATACAAGTTTCTAAGACAGCTAAACTTCAGTGAAGAACTGATATTCGCAATAGAATAGTTCCAAAGATTTTGTGCTCATAGTATTTATACTTAAGGGATTTCTTTAGGTGAGTTTTTTTTAAGTTGTTAGTGGCAACTGGCAAAGTCAATTTGTCTTTAAATGAAAAATCATAGCCTGCTGACTAAAATTTTACCTCAAATACTGTTCAGAACTGACAGCTGTTTGGGTATTTGAAAGCAAACATTCAGCACAGATTGTGTCATACTAAGCACCAGATAGATACAATTAGGAATGTACTTTGTTTTTCTAGTAAATGTAATACTTGTGAAAGATTCCAGAGTGGTTTTGTAGGCTGATATATTTTAGACATTAGGGTTATTGTATTGCAAGTTTATTTCTTCACACTACCTGTCTTGCCAGTTGAGAGACCATCAGGAAGGCTCAGTGAGCAGCTTAATCTCTTTGTTCTTGCTTTGCCCCATGAAGTAGCATCAAATGAATTGAGAACTGATGAAATGGCAGATCTCAGAAGGTCGTGATCAGTGGCACAGGGTTTAGTTGGAGGCCTGTCCATGAGCCACAGTGTATATAGAAAATGTACTAAAAACCATTCCTTCAAACAGATGATTACACCATTATTACTTCACTTAGTTTGCTAGTATCAGAGATATTAGCACTTTGAGAATGCTTTCAAAAGAAGAAATAAATGCAGTATTTTCTGCTGTGCCATCACCTGCTCTGCTGTTCCCTCCTCTGTGACCTTGGTGCAATCTGTTAAACAGCACAAGTACTTAATGTGAGAACTCCACAATTTGTAATGTGGACAATGTTTGGAGTACAAGGAGCAAGTGCAGAAGACCTCTTATTCTGATGGCACTTCACCAGTATCTTGCTGCATATGCTGATCTCCATGATATTTACCACCGGTGTGTTCAGTGAAACACCAAGTCATCATTTGTGCTTGGATTATAACAAAGCTTAAAGCTATTTGCTTGTTACTTAGAGAAGGCAGAAAAGAAAGACCTCAAGATACACTCAAAACAGAACCTTGTGGCCAACTCTCCCTGGAGCTACTTTTGTCAGAGCAGCTGGAATTGTTTAAAATGTAGTTCATATAGTCATCCTTGTAATTGACTACTGCCTCTTCTGCAGAGAAGAAAAACATGATGGCCATTCAAATATCTAAAATAAAAAGCCCAGAAAAACTATCATTATTCATGTACTGCAACCAAGTTTGCACCTTCTACTACTTCTGATAACAGCTGTTGGAAAACACTGTGAAAACACTATTTTACAGTTCTTCATACTTTGTTATTTGCATTGTGTTTTAACCCTGTGGTTTATGGTCAGTGAGACAAAGAGCTGCAAACGAAGCTATTCAAAAGGCAAAGATTTTGTGCAATTACTCACCACATGGCAAGCATTAACAACACAGCAGCTATTTAGTTGGCTGAGTTAGGTGAAAGATCTTACATATAAAATTCTAACTTTGCACCTTCTAAGAAATTATGATCATCAGCACTGTAAAATAAAGAAGAAAGTCTTGGGCACTCCTTCACAAAGTGTTTTTATGACACTGACTGGAACTTGCAAGAAGGTAAACTGCTTCACTCCTTTAACAATTTTCATATCCTTGTTATTATGACCCTACTACTATGAAGCTGGCTATGAAACACGATCAAGCAGGAGACAGAGTACGACTTGGCATATGAGAATGCTGCAGGTTTGCCAAATGAAATAAAACAGGATTTATTTTAAAAAAAATGAAAACCTACTTTCACTGGCAGTAAAAATTATGATTGTGAAGAATATGATGGAATCTATCTGAAGGTAACTATTGTTAGATAGGGAAGTAACAGCAGTAAAGTAAGTTCCACTTAAAGGTCTTTCCAAATGCAAAATCAACTTGCAGAATGAAGTTTCAGAATAGTTTTTAATATTTGAAAAGATATACACTATTTTGTCTTTACTCGTTATATTTAGAACAATGGAGTTTCCTTAAGATTTTAGAGAACTACTTTCTTTAGTGAATTTGTCCCTTTTACTGTTGAATTCTGAAATACGTCAAAAATAGGAATACAATTTTTTTATTTACGTATTTAAAGCAATGAGTTCTTGATCTAACAATGCTGATGCGTCATTCCTGTAGGACCACTAAAATTGCTGTACTTTAGGAAGGGACATGCATATTTTTTCACTTCTTGCTACCTTACGTTCACTGTGTGCTCTGAAAAGTCTAGAGGTTGCCTTTTGAAGTAAGGTAAAGCTAATTCAATCCTTGGGGATTTACTTTGAGAGAGGCTACCTAGACATAGAAATCTGAAGAAGTGGAATAATTTTTAATTAAAATTTTTTCCAGCATTGTCACCTCCAAGAAATCATTCATAAGTATGTACATCAGAAAATGAATTCTCAGCTCTTATATTATTATAAAAGTAAAGGAAAGCAAATCTGGTGTTTGCTTACCTTTTAATGTTTAACTTTCCAGGGTATGTTTGCTTTTAGCTTTGATATAGAGCTGTGAATCTAACAATTTTTAAATAAATCCTAATGCACTTCCTACTGTTAGGATCCCCAAATCCTATCCCATAATGCTGTGATGAGGAAAAAAGTTACATTGTATTTCAGGGTAAAATTTCAGTAACTGCTGCATTACCTTACCGTTCACTACATACTGACATGCACAACTTGTGACATTTAAATTTGAAACCAGTGGCCTTTTGTACGTGGTCTTACTTTTGCATATCTAACAAGCAGATGAAAAAGGAGTAAAAACCTGCTTATTTAGCAGTCAGTTTAGATGAGCCAATGAGATCCCTCTTTGTAACCTGGAGTACAAAAAAACCCGAGGAAGTATGAGCCCTACCACTTGCCAATTTTTTCTGTGGTCAGGCAGCAGATAAGCTGTTTTCAGCTTAGCCTTTATTTTAGCTAATTACTCTTGTCGTAAGTACAGCACAGTTTGCACAGAGACTGAAAACTAAAGCCAGCTGACAATGAGTTCCACTTTGGAATGAGCCAAATTTTAGATATCACGGGGGAAAGAAGTTTCCTGCGTGGCAGTATAGCAGGGAGAATGGTACGCAGGTAACACACCATTGGAAACAGAGGCAGCCTGAGCTGTGTGTGCGAGCTGAGCCCTGCGCGGGGGCTGCGGCTCCCGGCCCCGGCCCCGGCCCCGGCGCTGCTTGGCCGGGCCTTTCCGCCCGCCCCGGCGCCGCCTCCCTCCAGTGTTTGTTTAAAACAAAAGCTCAGCGAAGAAAGCGTCACAGGATGTCAAAAACGACACAGGATGTCTGTACAGTCACAGCTCCTGAACAGGTCTTCCAAAAATGCACGAATTCAAGCATCACTGAATTACTATGTAAAAATATGAAACAAGCTACGTAGTACCATAGCTCCATATTAACAATGGAACCTAAAAATTATTCCAGACAAATACTGGAAAATGAAACATCTGTTAATTATGAATATTTTCTTCACCATAAATAATTTGAAATCTTGCTGTTTTTCGTATTTTATCCTTGTTCTTCCCAGTGTTGAATCAGATAGGAGAGACTAGAAGAGTCGTGCTACAGGGAGGTGGGGAAAGTCCAAGCTAACAGGTGGAAAAAAGTGCTGTCTGTCTGAGGACTGGAGTAACGTGGCCTGTTCTGAGTATCACTTAACTGCACTGCAAATACAGAACCAGATTTAGAATAACCGCAAACTGAAACCCGAATAGTGGTGGAAACAGTCAGCTCTACAGAATTTTGGTAACATAAGTTGAGTGATCAATGGGGTCTCTCTTCCAAGTGTCTTGTTCTCAAGCACTTGTTGTCCTGGCAAAAAGCCCTGGCTATCAGGAAGCAGTTCCCTGATTTTCCTTTCTGTGGCTTCTTTGGGGTTACAGCCCCAAGAGCAGACGGTCTTAAGTTCAGTCACTAATGCAGATTTATGGTGGCTGTTATAACAACAGCAACTGCGGTATCTTTTAAAGGCAGAGTTTGCAGTTAAATTAAATTCCAGTTGATAAACCTTTAGATAATACCGGAATTTATGCCATTTAATCATAGATTGTAGACCACAAGCTAAAGCAACCACAGACCTTCTAAAACAAACATGCTCAGCATGTTATATTTAACAAGACACTAACCATTCCAGAATCATCAAATCCTTTTCTCCAACAGAGCTCGTGCTTGTAAAAGTAAGAGGTAATGCCAGTAGATCCTTGTCAAGTAGGCAAAAGCTAATGAGGGATTTAGCTAATTTCTGACTTTCTCCTTATCCCTTATGAAAGCTCTAAAAGGCTCTCTTAAGTTACTTTTGCTTTGTTGTGTTTTTATGTTTTAAATGCATAACAAAAAATGCACTCTTTTGTCCCTGCTCTTCCTCTGCATTTGTAAAATGGACATTGGTCCATTTTATAGTGGCAGAGAATCTCTGTGAGCAGCAGCAGCCAACCTGCTCCCCCACAGTGAGTAACCACAGGCTAAAAGCAGCTGAGAACTTCATGCTATGTGGAAAAGACACAGAAACCAATTGTCCTTGTGGTGATCCTTGTCAGTTCAGTAGATTATGATTGGTATTGCTCGTGGATTTGTATATATTCTCTACTGTTAATGGAGAGGATATCGTCTGCTGATTTATACAGAGGATTGCAGAGTGTGACAGCTGCTGGTGTGATCATTTCAGAGAATGCAGGCATCTTGGAGTGTATCTTCAAGGTTGCCTTCTGTGGTGGTGCATCCTCCCCCGGCCTTGAGCTGCACTATCATCTCAGAAACACCCGCTCAGCCTCGGCCTTGATGAACAGCACCTAGACAAAGCTCCTCTTGAGCTTATCAGAAAGTGTCAGCTCCTGTTTTTCAAAGAATAGCCTTGAAAATTTACTTTTGAGCCTTGAATAACAACTTGGAACAACATTTTTATTGTCAAACTTTCAAAGAAAGTCACTGACCCTAATTGTGGCCAGGATGGAAAATTACAATGACTTAAGGCAACTCCTGCAACCCTATAAACGATGGTCCTAGGTGAGACCCTTTTGAGCTGTCCTGGACCACAGCAGGGCTGTCACAGCCTCTCTCCTGGAGTGAGACACTTGGAGCTGGTGAACTCTCAAGTTTGCTATACTTGGAGTACCTCTGCCAAACCCTGCCAACGTACCAATGGACCACTCATTTGTGACACCCTCATGACAGACGTTCTACAGTCCTGCAAAGCTTTTCAACACTTTCCAGGAAGGTCTCTCAGACAATATGGTTCTGCCCATGTGTAAAGATAGGCTGGCATATTTTACACATGTGGGTTGAAAACAGTGATTTGGCCTAAATAGAGATTGTCTGCTGCCGTTTAATAGGGCAGCAGATAGATTCTTTTCTACAGGAAGTGACATCTGCCAGCAGTAACTGCAATCATGTGATTAGTTTTCCAAATTGTAGAATTTTTTTCAGAAGAAAGCATGCTTTTACATGTGTTTTTATCTTTTGGTGTTCCTACTCAGAAGTAAAGCTAGCATGAAGTATCATGAATATTCTCTCAGTGTCTTCAACTCAAAAGGCGATAGGTTTAGGTGATACATCCTGTTTTCTATATTTGCAAGCACAGTGAGTGGTCAGGTCTCTGACAGTGAAGCACTGTGCTTTTCACTGCATCTTTCATTGATAACAAAAATCCTGGAAATGGAGTGATGCCCTTGCTTATCTCTGCTCAGCCTGGCTGCCTAGACCTAGAGCCCAGGACCGTAGTGACTTCATGGAATTTGCAGTGAGATAACAGTTTGAAATTTAGCTTGAGAAGAAAAAGAAAGAAATACATTCTCCACTGAGTAAAGAGAAGTTGGATTTACATTATTACTTTCCAAAACAGATTCCCTCACAGTTAGATGTTTCCAACAAAGCTGGTTTGCACATTGCTGGAAAAAGATTTTTTGATCTTTTTTTTTTTGTGTATTGTTCTGTTTTGTCAGTGTGGTTCACAACACAAAGGCTATTGTTTAAAAAAACCATGAATGTTAATTTGCATTCCATTGCTGGGTTATTACACAGAGTGTGGAAAGAAAAAACAAGCTCTGATTTAAAAAAAAAAAAAGGACATTGTTTCCTTTTCCCTTTCTTCTTCCTTCTGACTGGTTCTCCTTTATTTTAATCTTTCTAGCCCAGACTATGCTCTTAGACACAGTAACTGTCTTCTAGCACTTGTAGGCAAATATATCCACAGCTGTGTCTATAGGATAGAACATTTCAGCTGAGAAGGACCCACAACAACCACCTAGTCCAGCTGCATGTAGATCACCTAGTAGAGATATATAAGTTTAATAAATAATTCTATGATGATATTTAGAGCAGTGACACTTGCAATACACTTGCTCTTATATTAGGAGGTAATTGCAATCTGAAAATTCATATCTGTACTATTCCAGAAGACTGAGTGTTGTTTCAGAAGTGGCAGAGACCCCATTTAGACCACACTGCCACATGTACCACCACCTATTGATTCTCAGCCCCCAGCCACATATTCCAGCCACCTCCACAGCAGCAGTTCTGGTATTCACAGATTCACATATTTCTGTGGGGAAATAACCTTATCAAAAGAGGATTGGTTTCCTCTGGAGCTGTTCTGACTCCACATGCAGCCTTACAAGCACTAAGCTAGAATGAGGAGGGTGGGAGGAACAGGACACAAGGAAGAGGAAGGAGTAGAACTGTTGGGACCCTGATGACACTAATAAACCTTTATTGGCCTCCCCACAGCCCTACCCATGGGCCCAGAGGTTCTGTTTACATTCAATACCTATTTCTACCACAGCTATATATTTCCACCTGTGCCTGTATATGTAGGTCCTGTTGATCTGGGCGTGTTCTGGCCTCAGATCAGTGGACTGATTTCACAGCCTGACCTTGGCTCTCTCCTGTCACTGTTGTCCTGACTGGGGATCACAGGCTGGACCACTTCCTAGCTTGACCTCAGCTCTGCTCTGGCATCACAGACCTGCCTGTCACTTACAGGGCTGTGTCTGACCCTCACTGCAGACTGACTTCTCAGCCTGACCTTGGACCTGCCTCATCGTCATGAATTTGCCTGATGGCCTGGTTTGACCCTGGCAGCCACCCCAGCCTGCCCTGCTCCCTTACCTAAGGACAGGAGGAGGGTGTCTGGTGAGCCCCCTGCTTTGCTTGCTGCCCTCTATGTCCCTGTCCCTAGGGAGCAGCCAGCCCTGACAAGGACCAGGCACTGGGTGGTCTCTGCCTGGCCCCTACCAGTTCAAACGAATTACAAGGCTGTGTTCAGAGGTGGCAGGCACAATGCAGGTGGTGTCAGTTTTTCCAGGAGCTGCTTCCCAAAAGAGGCTGTCACGCCACTTCCCCAGGCACAGGTATTTGTTCCCACCCCTTCTTCCTGTGCCAGCACAAGTGTTTGCACAGCAAGGCAGTGAACCAGGACAAACAAAAGTGATGCAGTTAGTTCTGGAAGGAATGGATTTAACCCTTTACCTGGATCAAGAACAAACACCTCATGTTGAGAAGAGTGGCTGACACAGGTTCAGCCTCAAGTGGTTGTGGAAACCTGGAAGATCACTAAGATCAGGGATTTTACTGTGATTCCACCAGGTTTGAAATCCCAGGAATTTGTATGATTGGCCTAGGCTGAAGTGAGCAATTTTGTATCTTCCTTTCTGTCACTACCCAAACTACCTCAGGTATTAAGGTGCTGCTGCAATTACATTCTGTCCCTGGCAATGTAGATGGAGTTCTGGTTGTTTAGATCTTTCTTATATAAGTAAACAAAGCAACAAAAATATTAATCTAGACCCAAAGATCCTGGGCTCAGGGTTCACTTTCAGTTCATACTGAACAAGGAGAGGGTCAAAACAGAAGAGTGCCTGACTCCGCCTGTTCAAGTGTGTGAGGTTGAGCCCCTTTAGTCTTGATTGGCTGTTTTGCGCTCTTCTACTGACCAGCATTTTGATTGTTCTTTCTAAATGTCATCTTTTGTCAGAATCAGCATGGAAGTAAAGTCATGACTGGTATATCTGAACCAGCAGTGTTCAGAGGATGTTAATTTACGGAATCTTCAAGTCACTAAGTGAAATCTCCAGGATAAAGCTCCCACCATTGACCATTGCTGGCAGGGAACATTGTGGTTAGCTGGAAATGGAGACTAAGGTTGTGCTGCAGTTGATTTGCTTATGTCTGTAGTGTTCTATGTTATACTAGTCCTATGTTACACTGATTTAATTTTTATGAAATGAGGAAGAAGGGAAAGTTTTCACATAAACTTATAGAGCCAGAACTGCCCAGCAAATAAAAGGCATATTCAGCATAAGCAGGTAAGAAACCTTTAAGAAGATTAACAAAAAGAGAAAATGGTAATAACAAAAAATTTCGTTGGAATGTTGTAGAGGAAAATACCTAAATTAATTACTAGTTACTCCCTGTTGGATATTCATAAGAGAACATTTGCTTTCTTCTATTGACAATGACAAGTCTGTTAAGGACTTAATTAAAATAATTTGGGGCGGGGGGGGGAGGGCATACTAACAAGACATTTGCATAAAGCTTGTAATATCTAGAAACTGATAATGTTTCAAAATGTAGCAAATATCATGGACATTAGGAATCATTGAAAAGGCAGTCTAAAGTGTAGTAAACCAAGCAGGCACATGAAACAAACTACCAGTGTTAAGCAAGTAGCAAATGATGAATGGTACAAAGGGTGGAAGAGAGGCTAAGGATTATTTTTGTTTGGAATAGAGTCCTGGATGCTTAGTAAAGACACAACTTCATTTTATCTCTTAGTGTGAGCTACATTAAATCAGACTAAGATTAATGAGTGCCAGATTAAGTGTTTTCCAGGACACTCAGTAAGAAAAAGAAGCAAAACAGTTTTTAAATATCTGGTTGTTGTTTTATTTTCTTTTTCCCAAGAGCTGAAAATATTGAAGGAAACTGGAATGGTACTTGGAGAGACTTTATTATTTTAACTGTTTTGTCCCACTTTCTATATCCAGCATGATGTTTTAAAGTGGATACAGTCATGCTGTCCTCTTCTTTGAAGTCATAACTGATATGAATAACACAGATTACTGTTTCAGGCCTCATGGCCATTGTTCAGAATATTCTCCTACTTTTAGATATGTACCTGAGTAAACCAACATAACCAGTAAGAAATTCTTGGTGCTTATGAATCATCTTGCAAAGGTCCAGTAAGAGTTTCAAAGTAAACAAAGAATTACCTGCTGTACATTCACAACAACACTACTTCCTTGCTGGTGAGCCCTTCCTTAGAGCAATTACATCATGGTTTGGGGAGTGTTTATAATATTTGTATCTGACATCCCACTTGGATTAGTCTGTCAACAATTGTTGGTTGGGATAACCCCCTTGAGCACGTGGTGCTGGGTTCTATTCCTGAGTGAATCACTTAACCTCTCTGTCTTTTTCTCTTTCCATCCATAAAATTAGCATAATAATGCTAATTCATCATAGGCTATAGTTAGGCTCAATTAATGTTTGTAATGATCTCTGAGATTGTTGGATAAAACATGCTGTAAAAGTGTATTATTATTGTTAATAGAGCCTTTTGTACTTGGGCACTCTAACAAAGCACTACCATTGCTCACCAGCTCCTAAAATTTCATTGAAACTCCTAAGGACTTAATGGGATACAGCTTTCTGTTAGTGTGTCCATTTATCTTCCTGACTCATTCAAACCATCAGAACAGTTTCAGTTCTGCAAATGGAAGAGCTGTGGAGTTTGTGCAGAGAGAAATTATGTAATTTTGTAAGTGATCTGGGACTGAAAGCTTTTTAAACAGGCCCTCATTTACACTGACCTCAGTTCTGGCTGAACTAGTTCAGACTGCAGAGAGCTGTGATTTGTAGAACAACTTTTTTTAAAATGAGGTACCTGTCTGGTCAGGACAATAAATAGTCATAGCTGTGGAAATTATGGCAGTGGAAGAGAGTGGAAGTAGACAAATCTCACTCTGTCCTGTTGGAGGAAGTGATCTGGGGTTCATTGTTAATGCTCTTGGGTCTTGGTTATACATACCAGATTTACAGTTGGAAGACAAAGGCTTAGAACTCCCCTCCCATTTGTCAGGAGCAGAGGAAGAGACAAAGGAACAAACTTCACAACTGAACTAATTGTGAGAAATGGTTTGAGATCTACTGGCCTCAAAGAGCAGCCCACATTTAGCACCATATTGGACAGCCAAGCTTGAGCATGTGAGACTGAAATGGATTTTTGGTTGCAGTGGTTCTACATTTGTAAGATTATTTGGAGCTGTGAGGCAATCATCTCTGTAAATGGGTTTTAAGCAGTGAGATTACTCTGTCCTGTGACACTTTATTTTATCAAATGCTAAACAGCTTTTGTGGGACTTCAAGTATTTTCTCTTCTGCTGATGTACGTTAGCTTTGTACCCCTGCTTGTTCCAGTACTTGCATTATTCCCAAGTGTTTTGTTACTATTTTTAATAATGAGAAATGTCTGTTATTCTCATCTTGCTTGTTCTTCAAAATAGCTGGACAGTCCCTACTAAAGCTTTATGGAAAAAAAAAAAAACCCACACCAACTAAACAATAATTGAGATCATTTTCACAGACTGGCTCATCTAAAAGTTTTATGTTCCAGAAGTATCTTTAATCATGTGTTTTTAAAAGAAAAATTTTTGATGATTTGAAAATGTAAAATGGCTGAATAGATTTTACGTTGACTACTTTGAGAAACTTCCTTTTTTTTCAACATATTTTTTCCAACCTAATTTTTATTGCCCTTCTTCTCTAGTGTCTAGTATTACCAAGGATGATTCAGATAACATGACTGTAATCTCTCTGCAGGATTTTATGTGATTCAGTGAAGCTTCTTTCCATATCAAATCTTCAAGTCTGTTACTCTCTAAAAGAAAAGTTTGCTCCTTGAAAGGGGAAGAAATAGGTGATGTGAACGTGGATGGGCTGATCAACACAAGCAAGCTGTGCTGTTTTGTACAGAGAAAAATAAAATTGGTAAGGACACAGTAAATTTGATAAAAATACAATACCTACATACCTACACTAATCATGTGAATTAGCCAGGAGGGATGAGAGGCAGAAATTTGAAACCTTTGTCATAGTGTCTGGCAGCAGTTTAGAAAGCAAGCAGGGCCCTAGGAGGTAGAATTAGATGGAAAGACCATGCTCATCAGTAATTAAAGCACTATTCAGGAAAAAAACAAGACAGAGCCACTTGTTATTGCTAATTACTGTGAGTGTCACATTACACAGAAATACAACCTGTAAAGATGAGTGCAAATATCTGTAAAGGTATCATTTTCTTGAGATTCCATGAATGGCTCTACACTCTTTTAAGACATTCTTTTTGCCATTTGTTTACAGTGAATCTCAGGTGTTCTATCCTTAAAGATTTTATAGTTTATAGAGTACTAGACTATAAGTGGCTGTTAGAAGCATTTCACAAAAGAAAAAGAAAAAAAAAAATCCAGCACCTCAGTGTATTTTAATACATGACTTGTCTGCAATCCTTCAGTGTAGAAAAGCCTAAGCTTCTTCCTAATGCATATTCATGACACATTGATACAATGGAGTGTCTGGATACATTTCATAATACTCAGATACTTGCTATTTTTCTAAATTCTCAGTACTTGCCTTTTATAAAAGGAATGACCTTTAAATGCTGTTCTTTTAATTCAGCTGGAAAAATCCCCATCTAACAGGAAGAGCAGGAGTCTAAACTTGCATCTTAAATCATTTAGGTAGTATTTTTGATGGCCTGTTTATATGAGTGTGACATTTAAAAATGAAGGTGTGTAAAACATTCATAGGAATAACAACATCTGTTTTCTGTCACAGCAAATAATAGAAGACCTTATAGCCACACAGAGACACAGAAGGAGTTGTGGGAAAGTCTGGGAAAACTGTCAGCACTCAACTGAGTTAGTCTGTATCCTTTGGGCAATTTAAGATAGATGTGAACATGGCATGTTGGCTGGATCAGGCATAACTGTCCTTTACTTTGGCTCTGACAAGGCAAACTCTGGAGGTTCAACCATCAGTCCTTTTTTATTCCTCCCCCTGCCTTGTTTTCTATATCCCAACAACATCTAGTGGAGGTTTCAGTACTGGAGAAGGCAGCTTCTTCATGTGGGATGTAGCAGTAGGAGTTTGGAAGGAAGGCATTTGAGCAGCAGGTTAATTACTGGGCCCAGTGTCTGGGTATATGGATGCTTTCCTGAGTGTGTTAGGTCAGAGAATTTTAGTTCATGATAAAGGATGTGGGGTTTTTGTTTTCCAAAATAACTCTTAATTTCAAACTGAGTGCTCATCAATAATGTGTTTTACGCAATGGCACTTGTGGAATGAAGAGACAAACATAATTAATGCAACTACATTCAGAGGCTGAAGAAGTTGTTCCAAGAGGAGGTTTGCTGAAAGGCTGGAGCCAGTTCTGGAATGCCCTTTTAGAAACACCCACCCTGGATTCCCAGCTGTGCTTCGTGTCTCCTTGTCATTGCTTTGCAGGGATGGTATCACAGTTGACTACAGTTTCTTGAGGGCTGGGGCTGATTCTCTCCTTTTGAGACAAAAAATCACTATAGTTTTAGGAGCTTCAATTGAGTCTTTCCTTTTGCCAAATGATTGATGTGAAGGACTAGGACATTTCCTCTTAAAAACCATATACCACAAGGAGGATGCTCAATATAAAGTGATGCTGGAACTCTCCATTCCTCACCAGTTTTGATGAGCTCTAGTGTGTGAGGAGAGATAAGATGTTGTTGCACTCAAGTGGTGATAAAAGGAAGTGTGTTTACAAGTAGGATGTTTGAAAGCAGGGAAGGCTGCAGCACAAACAGTCTGTGAGATCCAGTGTGGATACTTGAAATAAGCTCATTTTAAGCTGACTGAATGCAGAACCAACACAAGCTTATAGCATGGACAGAGAGAGTCCTGACCCAGCAGAGATAGGGAATTTTGAAGTAAGAAATCAAGTGAGACAGTGCCTTGGGACTGCAACAGTTTTGGCACAAATCATGTTAGACTCAAATCCAAGCTGCTGACTGAGAAGTAACGTACTGTATTAATACATGTCAACCTTGAAAAATTGGACTTAGCTCGTGCAACATCCAAGTGCGATTTTAAATTTTTTTAAATTTACTATGGCATGTATTGTGCAACTGTGGAATGACTTAGAAACTGATTTCTGAGCTGAAATTATGTGGAATCTGAAGAAAAATCATTGCAAATCTAAGCCTGCAAAACTATTACGAAGCACCAAAAATGGCCTATTAAAGCAAGAGGTATGCATAAAGATTTGGACAAGCTCACTCCCTGTTCAGTGTGAGATGTTTATTCCTTTGCTGCGTTCACTTCTCGCACATTTTTAATGTTCCTAAATCACACAACCCCAATCACGTTGTTGTGTCTGCCCTAGAGCACTGCTTCTCTGGGTGAATGAGAATGCTGTCTTCAAGAATGCAGGAAGAGATATATTTATTGTGAGACTGCATTGAAAATGGTCTTTTGCTGGAAATCATTGTCTTTAAACAAAACTGTCACATTTCTGTGATAGAAATAATAATATCATACTTTAACAAACTGCTCCATATAGCCCAAATCTTCCGTTCTTGAAATCTGTAGGAACTTTGCCATGGTTTCAAATTAACACGACAATATACATTTGACTGAGAGATGAACATAAAAACCCCTCAAAATTAAGACATACTTAACATTCTTAAATGTGATATATGGTGGCATCTATATAATCAGACAGCTCATACTTTAAAAAGCTCAAAACAAACAAAAAATCTAAATAAAGTCTTGCTAAAATCCAAACTTATTTCGTAATCATGCATTGGAATAGCAGTTGTTTTTGCTGGTCTGATCTGCCTTTCTGTTGGCTGGATTCCCTTTCTGTGACAGATGTGCTATTTATGGAAGGGGATTCTGAATATTTTAAAGCACTGACTGTTAGGAACATCTCATTCCCAGCCTTTAAAATGAAAGAGAACAAAATGCCAAATAACTTCCCAAAGAAAAACCTCCAAATTAAACAGATATCTATTTAATTATTAAAAAAGAAAGAAGACAGGAAAAAAGCAAAATCAGATTGTCTGTTTTTTGAAAAGAAGTGAATACATACGTACAGCAGCCTAGTTTTTGCTGTACAACATTTTCTGATTAAATACAATACTTGGTATAAGTCTTCATTTTTAAAAAGAGGTGCTCTTCTGGAGAAAAAAAAATGATCAGTTTCCTAGGGAAAGAATACGTGTTTGAAAATTTGGCTGCTTTCTTCCTCAGCCATATTGGCAGGTCAAATGAAAGCTAGCAGAGAAATCTGGACAAATCTGGCCTCAGAAGGAGCTGTTTACTTCTGCAGTTGGTCAGAAACCATCTAGATGTACTTATACGTATGGTAAAGAATGGTTACTCAAAGAAACCTTTCAGTGGAATATTTTTAGAACTAACATGTTAATCTTCAGTTCTGTTCTTGTGCTGGGTATCATCTTGCGGTATTTGCAGGTAGAGAGATAAAGTGCTGAGAGAACTCACCGACATAATGGGGGGGAATTTTGCTCTCTGAACAGGTAGATCTTATGGTTTGTTTTACCTCACCCGATGGTTGAGCCTTCTGGGAAGTAACTCAGGTTACAGTGAACCGCAGCACGGTTCTCTCATTCTCCCTTTGGAGCCAAAGGACAATGAAAATAGCTCCAATTTTGCTTATCAGGCATTTTTAAAAAAAAAAATCAGATTAGCAGGTTTTGATGCTTTTCTCTTTGCATATTTTTCATTATACATGCAAAATATTTTATTGTATTTTTAAGTTTTCCAGATGATAGCCCATTTTTTGACACTTAAAAAAATCTAATTCCCACAATTACTCTTGCAGTCTTTGCAGAGGGTGATACCAATTTAACGTATGCGGCTGAACAACGTGCATGCTATTAATCTCAGAGGGTAACAGAAAGACATTAAGTAGGTGATGTGAAATTTTTAATTATCATTCTTCTTCTTATTATTATTGCAGCTATGGTTTTATATTTCAATTTTTTTTTCCTTAAAGACGACAGCACTTTAGTATCTGCATTGACCTCCATGATGTCAGAATGTCATTGTGCAACCGTAGCTAAGAAAAGCCGCCGAGAAAAAAAAAAACAAAGGAGCTTTGCGTCTTCCAATAACATGAGATGTGCATATACAGTACGTAGCATTTTGGAATTTATACCGTGGTAGTGAGTTGTTGCTTTCAGTTTGATTAGACAATCATTGTTTCGTTTTCCTTGCTTTGACAGTGAGTATGCTTGCACGCTGCTTAAGTCTTCTTAGTGTTATCTAGGTCAGTGTACTTAGGATAGCTTTTATATTCTGTAAGTCTGACAGATACCGTGCTTGGCAGAGATCAGCAGCAAATTTTTGTTTTATTTGTTATATCTGAGGACTGAAAAATATCTTAAAACTAATCAGAATTGTACACCACATAGCACCTACTGTTTCTGCATTGCAGATATATTTAGCTCTTACACTGCTTGTGGTTAACAGGGTGTAGCGTAGACACAGACAGCTGATCATGCAGTCAGACCCGGTGCTCGTGTGGTTTGTCAATACTGCTCAGGATTTTGATGGACTGTAAAAGAGAGAAAACAGAAAGGAGAGAAAAAGAAATGTTTTATTTCTAATGTCTGAACATTAGACCTTTAGCTATATTATTTTTCCTCTCATTTGCTTTTAATTTTATTTTTTAATACTGAAACTTAAAAATTAAGAAAGCACAGCAATTGCATCCAGGATTTAATATGTGCGACATGAAATCTTTCTGCACCGAGAGGATGTTGCTGTAGTGGATGCAGCGTTTCTCCAATAAGCAAGAAGACTGTTTTGTTTTCCTCGGCAGGCGACTCAGCCATTGCACAAGGAGATTTTGATAAGAGTTTGAAATGCCTACCACTGTATCGTTGTAGAATTTGGAGTTTGCTAACGGTGTTAGTGACTGGAGCTCATCTTGCATCACCAGTTGATGACAATTTTCTTTGTTCCCTCCCACCCAGTTGAACCAAGACTCTGTAGCAGATACGCAATGTCACTTACAACATTAATCAGATACTGCATTTAAGGTGAGCTGTCCCCTGCCTCCTCCCTTACCAGAGCTGTGCTGCAGTATGTATCTTACTCCTGCAAGCCTAAAATGGCAGGCAGGATTAACGTTGCTTGTGCTGTGTGCATGCTGTGTATTGAATTCATTATACTGTGCCTAGTATCTCAAATGTGAGTATGTAAATGGTCTGTGTGCCATGTCATGCAGTAGTGAAGACTGGTTTGTGCTTGTACAGGCTTAGATATTTGAGCATCACCTTAAAAATTCTTTTTTCATTTGCAATGTGGTGAGCTGTTAGCTTGTCATCACATGCAAACTACATTATTAACCCTCGGAAAAGAAAAAAAAAAAGCAAACTGTGCTTCCAGATGGTGTCACCCTTTTTCTTCTTGCATTTACTGTAGTTTAAATAATGTATATTGTATTGTTAATTAATGTGAATATCGAATTAAAGCACTTGAAACTTACATATTTATTATGCAGGTAGGAGGCACATCGAATCTATTTTTAACTCTTACGCAGTCCATGTTGTGCAATGGGCTTTGGTTGTCGAGTTTATATTTTCAGCTGTGATATCAATAGGTTGATTTTCAGTAAATGTGACAAGTGGCCTTTGCAGTGGTCAGCTTCAAGCTTTGAAGCCTCTGAGGAGGAGAGAAAAAAAAAAAAAGCCAACCTTGTTTTGCAGTTTCGGAAAACCTTGGACTTTTTTTTCCCACTCCTGCTTTCCCTGTTGATAAACTCAGTTCTCTTGCTCACGGTCTATTCAAGCTGCTTCCCATTTGAATTTTGACAACTGCTTCTAAAAAATTATCAAGAAGACCAAGATCAGAACTTATCTCCATCGCTTTACATAAAAATGGCTGGGTGCATTGCCATGTTAACACTGCTCTAAGTGGTACATGCAGGTAGGTTGAGATTTGCATGTTTTACTGTTTTCTTGGTCAGTGTTGCAAGAACATGAAATGAGCTTTGGAATGTAGCTTTCAGTTTTAAAATGTACTAAACTGTTAATGAAAACAACCTATATTAAATTGTTGGCTTCACATATTGGCATGACAATTACTCTTATCTGTTTTTTTTTTTAATCTATTGTGAAAGTGGAGCAATCATGCCTGTTAAAATAATCATATGTACTAAGGGCGTGGCAACGCTTATGCAACAAAAGAATTTTTGAAAACCCTATTGATTCCATTACATTTTAAAGCTGACTGTAACCATTACTAAACTTGCAGCTAAAAGGCAGAAATAAGAATTGAGCAAGATTAGAAAAAAGAAAAATATTTAAATTCTGTCGTAAGCGGTTTTGTGTTTTGTGCGAAATATTAAATAAAGAATAATATGCTTTAATGTTTATATTTTCAGTATTGGCTACAAACCTAAAACTGCACTATTTCTTGTTATTTAAAAGTAGGAGAACTTTAAAGAGAGAGATTGATATAAATGGCCCTGTCAGCTTAAACTGAGTATCAGTTCACTGAAATGTGCACACAAAAAAATCCTTAACAGCCTTAGTACAAAAACCTGAATTTGAGCATAAGGAATAACAATAATTATGAGTACTGTATTACTTACACTAACTTTTATAATAAATTTCTTTCAGATTAATATTGGGCCAGAACCAGTTTCCTTGGCAACCAAATCCTTTAGAAAGGTTCAATTGTAGAGATGTAGAAAGATGTTGTTCTCTTTAACAGCAATATCACAATGCAAATGGAAATGTCACGGTAGTTTCCTCTTAGTTCTAACTGAGAATGTGATCTCACTTTATGTTTCCATGTGGCTATCAGTTCTTAAACGCTGCCATGTTTATAAAGCTGTACACACAAAAACCTGTTTTATTTCTGGTTTGCTTTCGTTGTTCCCAGAAACGTACCCTGGTTTCTTTTTTAATTTAGCCCAGTCTTGCATGTAGGTCAAGGTTTGTACTGTGTGTAATAGTTTTATTATCATCACAAGTATAAAAATATCACTAAAACATTTAGCAGCTGACAAATGTAGAGAATCAGAAGGTTTAAACCTTCTTTAAACTTTGCTGAATTCGGCCACAGTAATGCTAATAAACCCTTCTCTAAATAGTGGACCCATTCTGAAGTTCAGGTAAAGAACTGTGTTTAAGCATACTGCAAAAGATCCTTTCAGACCTTAAACAAGCCTTTAGAGAATAAGCTCACTTGTGGTCTGCGGTAATTTGCAGACCTTATAGATTTGGCAAAATTTTAGTATTATAATTTTTTTTCTACTTTTAGCTAATATGTTTTACAGTGCCAATAAAGTTAATGTATACCACAGGTAACTACCTACACAGGTCAGATGTTACTGAATGTCTCCACTGAGCTTACAACGTAGTGTATCTTCTTCTCGATGCCCTTTGTACGTGACTTGAGAAATTCTCACTACTGCAATGAGACTTTTGCAGCAGGGAAGCCATTTTCCTTTCATGTCCTTGACTTTAAAATGACTGAGTATATTTTGTGTGGAAGAAGACTCAGCACTGAAAGTGAATGCAGAGGAGGAATTTAGAAGCACAGCCAATTATCAATAATAGCCTTGACAGTACGAGTAGTATTAAACTAATTGTCGTTTACTTCTAAATATACCAGTCCAGTGCATTCCAAATGAGCAGAGTATAACTGCTCAGGAATATGACTTGTCATATATTGTAATAGGCAAATCCTTAATGATGACAATAAAGCCATTTGATGCATAATTATAAGAAAAATTTAATGCATTCCAGTATTCTTCTGTTCCACCTAAAGCAGCAGAACTGAAAATGTAACAGAGAGCATATCTCAAGTGACGTATCAAAGCCTGCATTTTTTGTAATTTGATTTCTCTCCAGTAGCTTGCGTCTGCTGATTATTTTCCTGTCTAAAATGTTAATATAGAGGGAACCATTAAATGAAGTAAGAAAGTACATTTCTTTGTTTATTTCTTGTGTGGTTATTTTTAAAGGAAATGCCAAGCAAATGATATGTCGAATCTATTTATTGCCTCTGATACTTATCTTTAGAAAAGATGGGGCACTTAGCAATAAACTGTTTTTATTATATCTTTGTGTTTAAACATGCCCACTCAAGGCATTTTTAAAAAGTAGCTCCATTACATGAGCACATTTCCCTATGGTTGTTTTAAATCCATTTGCAGATTTGCTCTTTGTTAAGGGGTGCAAGTCCTCTTGTAATGAATATGACTGAACTCAAGTGCTTTTTTGAGTCTGAAAAAACTCACTGGCAGCCTGCAAATGTTAATTTCTTCTAGCGAAGGAAATGAATTTCTTTATTTAGGAGGAGTCCAGTAATTATCAAGCTGTTTCCAGTTTGACTGTCACACGTGGGTTGCTGTATGTATTTCAGTGGTACTTACATCCAGCTAATGCAGAGTGTCACAATGTTGTAGCCAGAGGTGCCACAAAAAAATCTTCTGTAAACTTCATCCCTTTTTTCCCTTTAGCTGAGGGGTCTGACCAGGGCGTGGAGGAGCAGGTGCAGCTTTTCCCACCTCCAGCACAGCCTGCAAATGTCAGGGGGGGCTGTTAGGGTTTTGGGGCTTATTTTGTTGTGGGTTGGGGTGGAGTGGGTCAGTTTTATCATAGAAGTCTAATTGTTAATACTGAACCACCCTTTTTTTAATTGGAATTGGTTCTTTTATCCATGCAAATTCCATTTCTGCCTAACAGAAAATTTAAACAAAGCATGAGTAAAAATGAAATCAAACCAAAAAATTATTCACTTGGACACTGTCCTACTTGTTTTTCAATGGTCTTTCTAATTAAGGTTACTTCTGCCTCTAAACTTCATTTTGATTTGAAACTGCAGGTCTCTCAGTGGAAATTAGCTGTGTTCAGATAATATTTGTCAGACTATTAAACAGATTCTGGTAGAAATTAATAGGTACCAATTAACCCTTTTGAGGTATCGAGTGTCTGTTTTGCTTTATCACATAAATTGCTTTACTAAGTATTAAAAGGGCTTTATTATGGATAATACTGTATTTGAATTCCAGTATTACCAAATTTCGGAAATCTTTAGCTTTGGTAAGATCTCTTACTTTTGGATTCCTCCAAACATGAGGAATTCCTCCAAAAATTCACATTTATCATATTTTGGTCATTTATAAATATGCCTTTATTGGAATTTGAGGTAATAATAATGACTTATTGCAATTTTCTTTCATTCTGGCCTTTGTTAAGGGCAGATGTGAGCTACAGATTTCTTATTCAAATTAACATAGACTAAAAATGTACAAAGCTATGCCAAAACAACAAAAATTAGCTCACCTTCTTACCTTTTCAAGCTAGAGTAAGGGAACCTGTATTTCCTGTGCAATGTTATTGCTAAGAGCAAGATTTGGGAATGGAGGATGGAGCTGTGTATTCCTAATTGCTGCTCCATACTTGCTGCTGTATGAATGCCTATCAGCTGAGTCATAAGGCCTTATCTGCATGATTTTGCAATTTCTCTATGGAACAATTTCATTTTTTTCAGTATTTCCGAAACAAAACCCTGTTCCGCATAATTTTTGTACTGTTACAGGAAAACCTTTTTAGGGTGTTTGATACATAATAATAAAATTAGGATTTTTGACAGTGATGAATAATCATTTAAGCAGAGAAATACAGGAAGTGTATTCCAGAGAACAAGAGCTGCCTAGAAATGTCATTATCACAGATACTGTGGTGATATCTGTGACAAGAGAGATCAAAAGAAAAGTGGTGGAAGATAAAGAGGAGAAAGAAAATGTCTTTCAAAATAATTACTTTAAACTTGAAAACATCCTGACATCTATGTCTAGAACATATCATTATGTCCAGTCTGCATTACACAGGTTAAACCATAATAAAACAATTCAGCAGAAGTTTGGTTAATGCTACTGGTTTATTGCTGGCATGTTCTAAAATTCCCAGATGTAGATTTGGAGCCCTACAGCACCCCAGGGAAAATTTTGATGAATTACGCAATGTATGTGTAAATTAGTACTCAGATAATAATTCGGTCATTAAATCTGAATTTTTCCCTTTGCAGGCTGATACACTGTAGCCACACAGTTCACAAAATTACTGAGATGGTTTTGCTGCAAATGCCTGTCTATACCACTTTTAAAAGACTGTAACAGAAGAACAACCTGATTTTAGGTGGGTAAGTTTATGGGGTAATCTCACATAGAAATAGAGCTAAATTATTTAACACCATCACTACTGCATCACCTGGGTATATTTTCTGTTAATTTCTAATTTATTACAATAATTTAAGATTTGTTCTCACTATGGTACCACATTGCTCTATTCTCACTTCGATATTACTGGATTTTTCCAGTTTGTACTGGATTGCTATTGCCATAGAGGTTGGACAACCAAAATCAGACAGAATAGTTTTTGAAACAGGTTGTTACAGCCTGCAGTGATCTGTACAAACCAAACATATTGGTAGGCACACAAACCTCCTGAGCATGCCAGAATGCTGGCTCTGGATGCCAGTCAGGAGTGTTCATTACAAACCTGAGCCACACGGCAAAGGCAGAGGAATTCTTAGTGCCAGTGCCCGTTTCTGACACTCTTGTGTTGGTTAAGCTGGGTATAATTCATAGAATCTCTGCCTTTATACATTACTTTAATCAGGGACAGTTAAAAGCCTCTTGATTCATGAGATGGAAAGAACAGTTTGTAGATTCAGGTATAGTATTGTGATAAGTAATCACAAAGGATATTTCAAAATAACAGTTCACATTTTGCACGGCTTTTTCAAATATTAGCAGTTTCCTTTTTTCTTATTGTGAATGTCCAATAATAATCTTGGTTAGTATAACCAAGTAACTGGTAACTGTGCTTTAGATTTAAGATATACTTGTATTGAATAAGAGAATCAGTGAAATTCTGATTAATTCACTAATTTTTAATGTGGTCTTTGGTACCAGAGAGTATAAGAAAGGGAGAAATCCCACTGATTTCAGTGGCACTCTTTGCACAAATTTTGGTAGGAAATGCTTTGTTACATCAGAGTGATTCTCGCTGTGGAATCTCTAAATTGAAATAAGTAATTAAGGTCACCAGGCAGAATGTACGGTAAGGAAACAAATTTTAAAAAACCAAAAAAAAACCCCACAACTGTCCAAGCCAAAAATCCCTCCTAAATTCCTAGAATATCTCAAAATATTTTCTGTCATTAAATTTAGTATTAATATGCAATGTTGTGTAAAAATGTAATGGGTTTTCAGAGACAATAAAACGGCATTGGTGGTTTAACCGGATCAGTGAAACATTACGATTAGATAAATTCAGGTTAGCTGCATTTACAGAAGCAATGAGCTACCAAACCTAAGTTGTCCCTATTTTAAGTAAATTGTCACAGAACACTTGCTCAGTACATTTTAGACAGAATACTGGGCCATAACCTGTTTCCTTGACAACCACATAGGAATAAAAGGTACATTAGCAAAGCTGCAGATGTGTGTCAGTGAATGCTTATTAAGCAGCCCAATGCATTTACATACCATGTGCTCACAATAATGCATGCATCTTGAAAATCACCATATAAAAAGATTTCTGGGCATAGCCCAATGTGGATTCCTAATACTCAAAGATTTTAACCAAAACCCCTCATGTTTTCAATGGAAATATCTCTTGTGACTTTTTATTATTGCACTTTCAGTTGGGCCTGCAATAGCTGGATAAAATTGGCATGGTAGGCTTGGTCTGCAAATGGAAAGCTTCCTCTAGGATTCTGAACACTTATAGCACTGTATATATATATATATATGTATGTATATGTATATGTATAAGTATGTATGTATAAGTATGGATGGAAATGATGGGTAATCATGTCTTTCAGAAATGCTCAGGCATTCTCAGTTTGACTCTTGCACCAGCATCATCATATTGCTTTACACAGTGACAAAACTAAAGCCACTAAATAAGAATGAGGCTGGTGTTGCTTGCAGCACTCTGGTGCTAGCTAATGTATCCAGGCAAACAGGTATGACCCAAGGGTTGTCTTCTGCCAGACAACAACAGGAGAAGGCAGGGGCTGAGTTGTGGAAGTCAAAATTACAGTTGATCACAGACTTTTGGAATAATGTCTGGATGCAGCATTTAGGCAGCACTCACAATTCTTGTGCAAGTGTTCAGTCCTGAATTAAAAAGAAGCTTAGACAAAGAAGATCAGTTCTGAGAACATTGTGTACTGACTTCAGCAAGTTTATGTACAGATTATTTTTGGCCTTTCTTCCTAAAGTATTAATTTATATATAAAATGGAAAGTGTATTCAATCCTTTAGGTTATCCCCAGATTATGTATTTTTAAGAAATAAGTCTAAAATCCTATTATTTAAAAAGATGGGGAAAATGGGAATCTGCAAATCTTGGGTTTAAAATCAGTGGGTGTAATCTGAGAAGTTGCTTAGGTGACAACTAGCCTAATTAATTTTGCCTTGAAATCAATGAAAATATTCCCATTTACTTTTTCAGAGAGCTCAGTAAGAGAGTAGACTTCATATATAACAATCAGATTAAGGAAAGGAAGATTATCCTGACGATGTTCAACAATTTCCACAACTCTCAACATCCAAGTTGAGAATCAATACCAGAATCCAGTATTAATTTCAGATAGTTTAAACACTGCCACATTAATCTTTTCATGATCCTGAACCATAAACAATGTGGTTATACTCCATCACATGCTATTATTAAGGCTTTTGAGGGAAAGATTTTAGGAAATTTTTAGGGAGAGGCAAGCCAACTGGTGGGATTTTAGCAGTAGCAGTAGTAGTAGTATAGTAGTCGTAGTAGTAGTAGTAGTCGTAGTAGTAGTAGTAGTAGTAGTAGTTGTTGTAGTCCCAGTTGTAGTTGTAGCAGTTGTTATTGTTTTTTCCCCCACCTGAGCTGAGCTCAGATCTGAGCAGTTCACACTGGAGGCAGAGCAAGGAGCACAAGCCAGAGCTGGAACCATCACTGTTTTCTTTGTGCTGCCAGTGCTATCTGCTTTTGCTGCAGTGCTTCTCCACTGCATGAGCAGAAGCCCTGCTTCAGCCTTTAGCTTGGAAACATGCAGTGAGATGGGAAAGGAGGAGCAGGGCTTGGGCTAGGCCCCTTTGGTCAGCACAAAATGGAGCATAAGAATATTTAAGAGCATATGAAGTTCTTGTGTGTCCACTAAGTTGTCGTAATACTGGCCACGCTGAAATGATGACTCAGAGCAATGGCTATCATTTGTATGTTGATTTTGGTTTACCAAAACAACAGCAAAACCAAAATATTTTGCAAAATTTTAAGGAATACTGGAGGCCAGTGGTGGCCAGTTAACAGCTTAAAGACCAGTTCTGGTTTCCAAAATGGCAGGGTCCAGCCATCTGGCAGACCAACAGAGCGAGGAGTTTGCAGGAGCAGGGACTGAACCCTGTTTGCAGTCCATGGTGATTTGCTGCATCAGCTGCAGTAAAGGGCAAGAACAGCTGCCTTGGCCTGGCCCCCCACATACCTCACCCAGAACAGCAGCCCCAAGCCTGCATTGTGGATGCTGGCTCCCATACTCAAATGATGCTTCCTCTGAAAATTGGAAAATGGAGGCTGAACTCAACTATTTTTATTTTACCTTTCTGATTACAGAACAGGCTACAGAATATCTCATAGCAATTGTTCTGACTGAACAAAACCTAAATGTCTCATTTGCTTCTTTTGTTTAAAGCTATTCAAATATATTAATCACTACATTTGACAACAGTCATCAGCAGAAGAATATCTGTTGTTGTCACTCTGTCTGTAAACACAGCTTCATGTTTGCAACTGATCTCTCTTAGCTAAGGACTGATATGACCTACACGTGTAGGCAGCTAGAAATCAGCTTGTCAGCAGCACATAAAAACAAGAAAGACTTAAATGGAAAATAATACTAAGATTGTTCAGAGATAGCAAGATGTAAAGTCAGCTGATTTTTAGTAGCAGTACAACATAGGCTTCTGTATTTTGTGCAAGATAAGAATTTGGATTTATGTTATTGTTGTTGCTTCATTTTCTTTTTTAGGCTGGTGAAAGAGAAAAAAATGTAGTTACACCTTTAAAAATTGCTTGTATGTGTCCTGTTTAGTGTTAATGGGACTTTGATTAGGCCATGCCTAAATTTTAAGAAGGCAGCATTTCATGGAGAAAGACTTGGTTTGGTGCATAGGCACAGCTCACAGTTTGAGAGCTGAGTGAGTTTTCCCTGGCTTCTCTCCTCTCCAGACTTGGAAGGGCAGGGGGCTGCTACAGGTGCTCTAACTGGGCTCCTTCTCCCTCCGCTTGGTGCTGAATAAGAGGAAAAGGTTGCACACTTTCACAACATGGAACCTTGCTCATGGACCACAAAGGGGAGCTGAGGTCACTCTGGGCTGCTGGATCTTTGCTGTGCCCCAGTCCTGAGTGAAGGATTTGCCTGCTTGAGGGCACAGAGGAGCTGTTTCCTTCGCAGCAGCACCTCTGGCTGCTCCCACCTCAGCAGGGAGAGCAACGGACACCACAGTCTATCCAAGCATTTTTCCCACAGATAGGCTGGTCTAGGCACTGAGACAGAAACCAGGCAAATCCTGGCCAAACTCCTACTGCTCATGAGGAATTTGCAAGAGTCAGTAATGCCCTATATGTTATATTCTGCTGTTTCTTAAGAACTGAAACTGCTTGACTAGAGGAGGAATATTGGCTCTTTTCTTCATTAAATACTCTTACAGAAAGAATACCATATGCCACGAGTTGCAGAAGTGAGATTATCAGACTTCAGCAAAGCATCCCAACACTACCATTTCAGTAACCTTGGAACTGTTTCATACATTTTAAAGAGATTTGCTGAAAATTTTCTCTAGATCTTGCAGTTTTACCATATAAGAAATAATCCACTGCTAAATTACTTGGACTTCCATCTAAAAGGAACACAGCATTTGTGTGCTGTGATGTGCAATCATTTATATGTTTAATAGGAATTGGTACATGCACACTAGCAAGCTCACTGTTTCTGAAGTACATCATTAGTGTTGGGGCTTACACCCTGGAATCAGGGCTGCAGAGCAAATGGATCTTGTCCAGTTTCTCCCAGATTTCACTGTGGTGCATTCACAGGTCTGACTGCAGCACCAGTGCTTCCATTTTCTTTGCATGCAGTTGGTCTTACATGAAACATTATAATGATTATGTAAAATCCTGGATGAGGCCAAGACAGCCTTAGAAAGAATTTTTTTTTCTGGAGAATGTTTTTAACACGCAAGGAGCTGATGGGACTGTAAATTCCCAGTAGATCAAATTATAAAAATATATGAGTACACACACACATATATATATGGAAATTAGTACCTTCAATTACACTACTAGTCACAGAAAAGGTGATTCTTTTTTAGTGGATGAGCGAAAGTTGCCTTAAGAAAACACACTGTTAAAAGAAAAAGAAAATGTGATTTTTTTTTTTCATTTTCCATATCTGTTTTATTGTCTATAGATATTAAGACTGCCAAAGAATCCAGTGCTTAAGTACAAATAAATTATTGTCTCTAAATTGGGAGTATCAGCTATACAATGATGGTTATGCATCTATTTTCAAAAGAATTTAAAATAATCAATTTTAATTAAGATTTAGGGGGAATTAATAACCTAATCTTCCTTAAATTTGTTTCAAGATGCTTGTTCAGTAAGGCATTTATTTCCTTTAAGGGATTACAACAGGTTTAATTTAATCCATTTTATTGTATTGTTACTGACAACATACTTGTCACAAATACTTTTTATGGCACTTGTGTCAAAAATCCTCATTAATACATATTATTATTATGTAGCTACATATCTAAAACAGTAATAAAGTAAAAACAGCAAATAAGCAATAGGCAAAGTCCAAGATTAAAAGTAACCTATATGTGAGTATGAAACTTTGTTTATCCATTATATAGGCTGGAATAAAAAGGATGTTGGGAAGACATTGGGACACACTCTGCAATCAAAACCACGGTGTTCTTCAATTATTTTCTCCCCGCCACAGCTGTTGGTGAACAGCTACTGGCCATCAATTTGCCATGAGAGTAAAGAAATAGTTTTTTGGTGGCAGAGAGCCCTAAGCTAAAAACATATTCATAGCTTTTCATAGCTTCAGTAGGTGAAATTATAGGTAAGAATTGCAATGATCTAGAGTTATGAAAGGAATTAAACTCTTCACAGAAATGTTCAGTATTTCTAAGATGAATTTTTAATGTGGACTGTATAAGTTAGTGAAAGATAAGTCACCGAACTTGTTACAATTTCCTGACAGGAAAAATTTTCTTTCTATAGCTTTTAACCAACTGGGAGAGCACTGATAGTTCCAAGACAGCATGCTGTGGGAAAATAAGACTTCCCCTCTTTATAATAGTTTTTGTACATTATATTGATATTAAGCAGTTTCCTGCGATGATAAGCAGCATTTATCATGAAGAGGCTATACCAAAAGTCTAACTTCCAGGCCCATCAAGTGTGACAATGATCAAATCGTTCATGCTTCAGGATTTTTTTTCTAAAATGAATCAGTTACTATTATTCTGTGCTTTTAATGCGTAGGTTTAAGATTTCAAAAAAAAGTTTCTGTCCCATGAAGCCTTATATGCAATACCTTGTAAAAATAAACATAGGTTAGCCTTGGCCAAAAGCAAGCTTTAAGATAAAAACCTGCTCCTTTATCTCTAACCATGTTTTTCACCTGTCTTAAAGCCCAGTTTTTCTCTAAGCTTCATGATTCCGAGTTCTGAGAAAACAGACTTTGCTTATTGTTTGCAGTGAGAGGCTGAGAGTATCTGGGAGGGCTGTACCAATGTGTTGGAGCATCTGGATAGGTGAAATCAAACTCTCTCCTTATCTAAGGGAGTGTTTGTGACTGCTTATGAAGCACTAATGCTAGTGCTGTGCTCGTTTCCCGAGGCAGTAAAAAATACAAAGAAACCTAAACTATGAATAAGAATACTGCTTAAAACAAATTTCCTCGTATTATTTGAATTTCTAGGTATGCTTTAAAAAACATAATATAACCAGATAAGGAAAAGGGTAAATGTTACTGTAATTCAGTTATTAAATGTAGTTTATTTCAGGTTTGTTGTTTTATTTTTCAAGGTTATGTTTTATCTCTGCTTTCTGGAGGGGAGCGGCAGGAGGTGGCACAGAACTATCTATGTCAGAAACGCTTTCTCCCTGCAGAGGCCTGGAAGGACAGTCAGGCACTGGAGTCCCATGTTAGGTCCAAGAGGAATTCTCAGGGACTGGCACGGCACTGCCCGATGGCCGTGGAGCAGGCGCCGGGAGCGCCGCGTTTCCCCGTCGGTCTGCACTGACAGCGGCTGCCCACGAACAGCTCGGCTGCCTGAGCGCGGGCGCTCGCTCCGAGCCAGGCCCGGGACACGCGCGGCGGTGGCGGGCGCGGGCTGGCCCTGCCCGGCAGACCTCGGGCAATCCCATTGCCGGGATCGGCACACCAAAATGGCGCCCGCGCCGTCCGGC